>JANHGN010021891.1:183970-211362 GCA_024605025.1 Megaceryle maxima | reverse complement strand
CTCACCTGGGGCAACTGGAGGCCTCCTTCTCTCCCAGGGCCCTCAGCTGCTCCTCCCCACCCTTGTGCTCCAGCCCCCCCATGTCCAGAGGGAATACAGAAGTGCCACAGAAACAGAATCGTCTCCATACACCACGATATACCCATTCTGAACATTAAACACTAACTAAAGCACAGTGTAAAGTTAGGCAATTCTCAGATCTCTGTGCCCTGCAGACTCTTATCCTGTATGCCACAGCATGAACCAAACCCACTAACTCAAGTATGTGTGCCTGTGTTACACACACTAGAGCCTTAATTCACTAGAAATTACCAAACTTGTAGTTAACAAAAGTTGCAAGTTACCAAACCAACACATCAGTCTCCTCTGAACAGGTCACCAGGCATTTGAGTCACAGAATGGCAGGGGCTGGAATGGACCTCTGGAGATCATTGAGTCCAACCCCCCTGCCAGAGCAGGGTCACCCAGGGCAGCCCACACACCAACAGATCCAGGTGGGGTTGAAAGTCTCCAGAGAAGGAGACTCCACAACCTCTCTGGGCAGCCTGTTCCAGGCTCTGTCACTCTCACAGCAAAGAAGTTTTTCCTCCTGTTGAGGTGGAACTCCCTGTGTTCCAGTTTGTGACCACTGCCCCTTATCCTATCCCAGGGCACCACTGACAAGAGCCTGGCCCCTTCTACTCGACCCCCACCCTGCAGATATCTGTAAACATTGATCAGATCCCCTCTCAGGCTTCTCTTCTCCAGGCTAAACAGCCCCAGGGCTCTCAGCCTTTGCCCATCAAAGAGATGTTCCAGGTTTTTTTATTGACTTCCGTGCAAACCAGAGATGGACCTTTCACAGGGGGCAGGAACTGATGCTGAACAAACAGGACTGAACAGCTGACGGAACAGGATTTTGCAATGATGTAATTATTGCAGTAAATCCTCATCTTGCTCCACTCCTCTACTCCTCCTACACAGAGCTGAAGATTCAAGCTGGAGAATACGAGAAAGCTGGAACACCCAAAAACCAGCACTCACGGAGAGTCACAATACCATGGACTGAAACAACTGCCTGGACTGAAACAACTGCCTGAACTGAATTACAGAGAAAACTTAACAAATCCCCTTATTCAGGTTATGATCATCAGGAGCTTGAATGACAGGTTTTGCTTAGTACTGTGATAAGAAACACTCTTCACACCTCGCCTTTGATCCCAGAACATCCCCTTTGCAGCTCATACCCTGTGATTAGCCACTTCCTTCCAAGTAGTCCTTTAAAAATCATTGCTACTAAAACTAAATTGAAAAAAAACACAACACAACAAAACAAACCAACTCTATAATGGGTGGTCCAAAACCAGCACTAGTTAGATGTTATACAGCTCATGACTATTTGGTGTCTTCTGGGGACGGCTTTCCCTGTCTCCTAACCTACCTCCTCACAGCCAGGATCCTCACACAAGGGGCTCTCCTGGGGAGAGGAGCTCAGGCTGCATCCTCCTGCTTGACTCTCCTCACAGCATGGCAGTTCAGGCAGCCACATAAACTGCAGATTAATTTTTTGCTGTCTTCTGCATCTAAAAATAACTTCATTATTACCCCAATGCTTTAATAAAAATATTTGAAACCTGTGATTCATGCCCCCACTGCCTTCTAGGGAAAACTCCAGAGGAAATTTGAAGACCTGCAGGTGAAAATTATAAAAATATTAAAAAAAAAAACCAACCAAACAAAAATAACACTTTCACTTATGTGTCTTTTCAGGTTCACATCCTGGTTCTCCAGTTCTCCTCTGTGGCAATGAGTGATAGACAATTATTCTTTATAAAAGTTGTAAGTTGAAGTTTGTTCCTATTTACCAATTTCTGAAGTAAAAAAAATGAGAACACAGCCAACCATTATTAAACTCATGCTTTAAAAAAAGAGTTTCATATGAAATTGCCCTTTTATTTATACCATTTTTCAAATACATAATTTTTCCTGATACACGTTATTAGATTTGTCCAAGAATTTTCTGATTAAATTGATACATCACACTCAGAGCTTTTCACTAACATATTAATTTTGACACCTTTTCATTCAAAAAAAGATTTGCAGCTTCAGACTGGAAATTCCAGTGAAAAGGCACCTTCATCAAGGTGTATAGAGCAATCAACAGACCAGCAGAAAAAGCCCTTGGCTTCACCTGGAAGACCTGGCTTCCAGTGAGGCTTTGCAGAATTCAGACAAGAAACCTGAATCTACACTTTATACAAGTGTCCAAAGTCCCATCTCCAATGAACGAGCAGGATTTTCTCTCTTTCTATAGAAACACTCGTCCCTACACACATTGCAAATGCAGGAAAAAAAGTAAGTAGATATTTCTGAAATATTTATCATTTTCTTGCAAAATCAGTACACCAAACTTCTAGAGAACTGACACTTTTCAAGTTTCTGATTAGATAGATTGAAATTATCAATCAATTAATATATTACTCAAAGCAACATTCCATTCTTTCTGGGTCATTTCTAGAAGCAAAAGTAGAATTATTAATTACCATGACGATGGAAAAGAAAAAGCTAAATTGGGTGTTACTGAACTGCAATAAAGTCACAATTTTGCTGTAAACTTTATGTTTTGGAGTATAGAAATCATTACAAAAATCTACATTATACTGCTGTGGTCCCAGAGCCCAAAGAGTTCCACAAAGTTGTGGTTTTTAAGTATCTGGTTGTGCTGGGGTTTTTTGTATTACAAACATCTACACTTCTTTAAATGTAAACATTTAATGGAGATAAAAATAAATAAATAACCCTACTTTTCAGTCATGCAAATCAGGTTTCCGCCAGGTTAGTGAGAAATAGGAATGGAAAGTAGAAAGAAATGCTATTTAAACCTGACAGGTGAGTCAGAATAGCTTTGACTGAATCACGTAGATACAATTTTGTGACTATAAGCTATGAGGATAATGTTCTCCATCAGCAAAAAGTCATAATCATTCTACCCAACGTCATCATGACCACTAAACCATATCTGGATGGTTTCTGAACCCCTCCAGGGAACCCCACCCCCTCCCTGGGCAGCCTGTTCCAAGGCCTCACCACTCTCTCAGTACAGACATTTTTCCTGCTATCCAACCTAAACCTCCCCTGGCCCAACTGCAGCCCATTTCCTCCTGTCCTATCACCAGTGACCTGGGAGAAGAGACCAACACCCACCTCACTACACCCTCCCTTCAGGCAGCTGCAGAGAGCAGTAAGGTCTCCCCTCAGCCTCCTCTTCTCCAGGCTAAACAACCCCAGCTCCCTCAGCCAACACATCCTTCAGACCCCTCACCAGCTCTGTTGCCCTTCTCTAGACTCACTCCAGCACCTCAATGTCCTTTTTGTCCTGTGGCACCCAAAACTGAACCCAGTGCTCAAGCTGTGGCCTCACCAGTGCCCAGTACAGGGGCACCCTGCTCCTGCTGGTCACACCATTTCTGATCCAAGCCTGGAGCATTGCCTGGGGTTGTTGTGACCCAAGTGCAGGACCTGGCACTTGGTCTTGTTTAACCTCATGCCATTGACCTCAGCCCATCAATCCAACCTGTCCAGATCGCTCTGCAGAGCCTCCTGCCCTTGAGTGGATCAACACTCCTGCTCAATTTGGTGTCATCTGCAAACTTACCAAGGGTGCCTCAATCCCCTTGTCCAGATCATTGATGAAGATATAACACAAGACTGGCCCCAGTACTGAGCCCTGGGAGACATCACTGGTGACCAGCCACCAATTGGATTTAGCTCTGTTCACCACAACCCTCTGGGCTTGGCCATTCAGCTCCAGTGTTTAGCCCAACAAAGGGTCTACCTGTCTAAGCCATGAGCCACCAGCTTCTCCATGAGAATGCTGTGGGAGATGGTATCAGAGGCCTTCCAAAAGTGCAGGCAGACACATCCACAGCCTTTCCCTCATCCACTAGGCAGGTCACCTGGTCATAGAAGGAGCTCATCAGTCTCTGGCTACAGATGAGTCAGCAGAACAATGCCAGCTGAAGATGTGAATTCACTCATCTATTAAAACTACAGTTTTGCATTCTTAAAATTCATCAGCTACTGAACATGGACCAAAGCCAGGACACGGCTTAAACAGAAGTATAACGTAGTTCCGAGGACACTGTGAAAATCTCTCCTCAGCCTCCTCTTTGTAAGGCGGTGCCGATGCCACCAGGCACTATACATTTCCTGCAGACAGGAACGCACACACTGAACACAGCAATAAGGCCAAGCGTTGCAATCTGGGGCGAGCGAGCAAGGAAGATACGCTAGGAACAGAGCACGGCAAAGCACAGACTGAACTGACTGCAACCTAGAGCAAAAGCCACGCGTCCTGAAGCGAGCCAGCCCTGCCCAGAGGGGTGGGTGACAGGCCCCATCCGTGCCCGTCTCCCCCCGCCGGTGCACCTGCCGGCGGTGCCAGCCAGGCCCAGCTGACGGGCCTGCTGCCGGCGGGGTAGCCAGGATCAGGGGAATTAGTTCTGCTTGCCTTGGGAGGCCAGCCCAGCCGCCACGGTTTCTATTCAAACTCCCCTCCACCACTCAAGCTCAACTGGAACCATTTAGTATCCACATTGTTCTGCGGTTTTGATTTGTTTCCTTCCACTCAAGCACATGTTAAAAAAGGCGACCCCCCAGCAATCTTTTTTTTTCCCCCCCTTTCACATGACTAAGCGATTATCTTCTTCCTAATCAAAGAGACAGATGAAAAGAGTTTATTAATAAAAGTTTCCCTTCAGGAAGATTGGAAATGAATGATTAGTAAAATACACCCAATTTTACTTATAGACCCCCCTCATAGAGAGGCATCTGTGAAGGGCAGGGATGCCAGAATAGTGGTGGGGACTCAGGCATCTGGAAGCTGTTTGCGATATGGATTAGAAGTCAGGCTACACACAGATACTGCCTCGAGTCACAAAAGCTTGCTCTGTGGAGGGGGGGGAAATGCTGCTTGTTTACAGTGCTACTTTTTCCCTTTGCTTGTTATCTGTTTTATTTCTTCCCTCGCTCCCCTCTCCCCGCACCATTCATGTGCAATTATGTCTGCACAGATATGCCAGCTGGTGGGGCTTGTTAACCGTGCTCGCCACGCCAGCGTCTAGGAGAAGGGGGAGACGGACAAACAACACCGCATTGTGCTCAGGACCGGGGCATTATCTGCTCCCTGTTGCCAGGGCCTGCTGATCAAACTGGGAAAAACAACCCCAGCGCTGGGGAGAGTGGACCAAAGATGTCTTCAGCTTGCACTGCATCCACCAGGTTCTTAAAAAAAGGAAGTAAATCACAGGCACGAAACCTCCAAGGGCTTTTCATAAAGAAAAGAGATGAAATTTTAAGTAACATTAAAAAGGGTGGTATTTTCCATACAGCTCTTTCCATACAGCATCAGTCCAAGATGGTCACATTATTTATAAGTGTTCAAACCAGGCTATCATAAAAAATCCTATGAAACCTGAGAAGCATTCTAGTGAATAATTCTGACGTACTTCTAGGAAAACTCCTAAACATACAGATACTAGTTTAAAATCTTTCAGACGATAGGCTTTTCCACAGCTCTCTATCTGTCAAGTCTAATTTTTAGGCTTAAAATCAAATAAGCACAGCAGTGTAAAATAATGCTTCTTAAATTCTATATGCAGACCTTAGGGCTTGTATTAACACTGCATCCCATCCCACCTGACTGGGAGTGGGCACAGGATCAATGCTTTACACCTTCAGTTCATCCAGTTCCCCTGGGCTCAGAAACAAAATCAAGCCACTAAACTTCAAAAAAATGTCTAAAGGAATTTCTAAAAAAAAAAAAAAAAAATTATTATTTTAAACTTGGTTGCTTTCAAATCCAGATTCATGTGCTATGTTCCAAAGAGGATAAAATGTTCTCCCCTCTCACATCACCATTTGGAAGAAACTACGTTCTAAGGCAAAGGCTTTTCTTTAACTCATTTTTTAGCAGCAATCTAATCAGGCATTAAGCTGCATCTCAAATTCAATTTTTCCTGGGAACTTCTCTGAAAAAAATGCATTTAGGAGGTGAAGAAAAATATTTCTGAGGCAAATAGATTTTTGTGCAAGCATCTTTCTGAATCTATCAGCAGTTTTGACTACGAGGGAAAGCAAAAAGGAAAATTAATTGGAAGGCAGTACCACAAAATCATTCAAACGTCTCCACGTAATTACAATTACAGCAGCCACATGTAGGACTGTACTATTGCTACTGCACTAAATAAAGTAGGTTATTGCAGTAAATCCAAAATTATTAGATTTAAACTCATGACATTGGATACTCATTTTAGACCTACTGGATTGTATTAGATATGTATTTTAAGCCTCTTAAATGCTTATACATTAGATTTATAGAGAATCTCTTAGAGAAAGGACTGCATACCTTGTAAACAACATTCTCAATGTCATTTCTGTATGTCATTTTACAGAAAAAAAATACTAAAAAATGCTAGACATTTGTTTCCACAGAACATAATGATGAGCAAGACCAGTACCTCACAGATTTCCTTAGAATGGGTTTAAGATGATCCCGTGACACACAAGTAGAGTGGATTTCATTGGTCACTTCTCACTAATGCCAGCAAAGTTTTAAAATAACACCCCACTATCCCATATTTCATAACTGTTTCTATTTAGAGAATGCTTTAAAAAGGAAGAGCAAATTTGCTTCTATCACTCTTCCACAGCAAGTGTGTGTCTACTTGTGCGAGCCTTCTTGAAACAGAAAATCACGACACATTTAAAAATATGGAATACTTTTCTAGGTATATAAATCATCTGTCATAGAGTCAATATATTATATTGCATCACCCCAGCCACAGCCATCACGTATACCATTTCTTAACAGAAAGTAGCTGCTCTTCCCTTCAGTAGCACAAATTCCCTTTCTTTGCTGGCTGCAAGAGATGCAATGTTAAACCTGTCCTTAAACTGGGACCAAGATGACATAGTGTCCTGCTGGTGCCATATTTTCTAACTGCTACAACTTTCACGGGTGAAGGAAAAAAAAAGAAAATACTCTTTTAGTAGCTGATTCTTCAGGTTTCTGTGAAGAAGTCCAATGGGAAGGGAGAAAAGACCGGTTTTGCCGTGATGCTGTTCGGGGCTGTTAACATCACAATATGTCTCTGTTCCAGACAGAGAGCAGGTCAAATAATGACAGCTTTGCAAAGCATAAAACAGAACTATACTCACAATTGTTCCAGCATCTCTGACAATCTCACCTTCCCTAGGCCTACTCTGCAGTCGACACACCAAGAGGATTCCCATGGCCATCATTTTTAAAAGGACAATTCATAACTAAGGAAAGAGTGCATTATTTTCTGAGAAAGAATTGTATCTACACAAAAAAACCCAAGCAAACCAAAATCAGTTGTTGAAACCATAGAAGATAACATCAACTTTTATATCAAAAGTAAGTTTAGGTTTTGTCTTTGTGCTTCTTTTACAGACAAACTAGAAATTATATAGGACAAGAAGCATTTGTGAATGGAACACTCGCATCAGTTCTTGTGTTTATTGAGTCATTTTGTCTCATGGCAAGAAAAACTTTTTCAGAAGTAAGTAATTTTTAGAAGTGATTTATATTAGCTGAAAATATTTCTTGTGCTTTGGAGCCATCTAGCTAAGGCATTTACAGAATATGGAATATAAGAAATCTCCCAATCTTTTATTTTCTTTAAATAGAAGTCCCAAAGACATCACGTATTGTGGTTAAATATTTTTTGCATATTTTTTTATTCCCTTTAATTCTTTGTTGCCTGGTTTAGACATACTATATAAATTTGGACACGTGCAGTTGCACACACGTGTTTAGTGATACAGACTTAAATGCATGATTGCTACATAACCATATGTGATACATTGATATAATTTTTGACATGCTCCCAGGGAGTTGATTTTGTGTATTTATGTAGTAGATGGAGTATTTGCTTGCATTTTCCCTTCCATAAAACAAAGACTCTGACTTTGTCAAACTTTTGCTTAAAGGGTGACTTGAAATTACACATGGCAATCTGTTCTTACGGCCTCATAGAAAAAAACAGGGTTAATGTGCCTCAATAATTACATATATTTTATAGGGAAAACAAAAGTTCATAAACCAAAACCGGCCTCTGCTTCCTGAATTATTACCACAATGCCATTCATATTTCCACAAAACTAAGAAACTGGTTTTGCTCTCCCTGTACCATATCCATGTACCTATGTGCCACATGTATACAACTTTATTCTAGCTATGACTTGACACAGTTTTATCTGGAGCGTTGCAGCTCCTGCCCACAGGGAGTACGAACGAAGATCCTGCACATGGTTTACTGTTGCGTGGTTGGTCTGCATCCTCCATTCTGATCACCCCTTCTATAAACCATCCCCTTTCAGGATGGGTTAGTTATTCTAGTTCTGGAGTTAGGGTTCTCTCATGGTGGTGTCTGCCCACCTCCAGACGTGGATAAATCCAACACTTCCAAAGGAGAAGGGCAGTAGCATAGGTATTGCCTGCGGTTAAGATCTTTTGACTAGGAGTTGAACGCCAGCCTAGTAACATCTTACTCTCAACTGTGTAAGAGCCAAAAGATAACTGGCCCTCAAAATATTGAAATAAGATGAAATATGGATGACTTCCTTAATGTGCCCATCTCCAGATTTGAAAGAAGAAATACAAATCAAAATCAATGCTTTCATTTCCTTAACAAGTCTTGTTTAATTTTTTTACTACTCTCAGTATGGAATTGAACAGTTCTCTATTTTCAAGTATAGCCATGAAGGAGAGAAACCCTTAAGACTTTTTCCTCCACTCCTCCCATGGACACAAATAGTACCTGCTGCCTTTCAAAACCCCTTTTATGCCCTGTAGCACGGCTTTTGCATTGTACCTATTTACACTGCCTTCGCTTCAGATAGCATACCCTGAGTGCCTTGCTATTTAAAGTGAAACTAAAGTGATAAAAATCTCATTTTTGATACTTTTTTCTATATATCCCTACCTATTTTTTTTTATTAAATTCTCTCGAATCATTTACACTAACATTATCTCTTCAAACAGGACAAAATAAAGATATGTTTCTATGGGAAGAAGAGATTATTCTCTGTACCTTCAGCAGTGCAAGCCATAACACTGTTGTGGTGTCTGTGGTTAGCTGACTGAGATGTCAGCGTTTGTAATTTTGAAGGTATTGTAATTGCGACTATAAAGCTGCATTTCTTGGATTAGACTCTGTAATTTTTAGACAATAACCATTTCACAGACTCATAAGATTTTTCCTATGTTATTGTATGTACTCTTAATCTGATTTTAAGATAAAAATCAGCAAACAGCAATGTGGTTTTTCTTGTCTGTGATATTTCTCCCAGAGCAAAAGCGCCAGATGAAAAGCCCACTGAAAAGTGTCAAGAAAAAGGCAGATTACAGAGAAAAACTTAACACATTTCAGCTTAAACCACTGGTCACCTTTTCACCAGTGTCAATGTGGGTGCTTACTGAATATCTCTCTTTTCTGGTGAAGAAACAAGAGCAAGTATTGGCACCATTTATTGTTCATTTTCATCCACCATCCACAGTCTGTCCTGTTTGTTTTTCTGCAACCTGAGATAATATATCCAGTCAGAATAAACACACTGCAGGAAGACCAAAGTTTTTGCATCTCAAATGCAAGAGATACAAGGAGCAAACCCAAACCGTCTACCACCTCCTGGCTCAAGTGTCCCACCGTGTAAGTGACACCTTGACTCTACCATTTTAAAATAAATAAAGACTTATAATTTACAGAGAGAGCCGATGGATAAATGAAGTGTCGCCGATCAGCGGCGGTGCTGCCAGGGTGACATTCCATTATCCCACCAGGCACCTTGCAAGCCTGCACAGAGCGATGGGCGCTCCTCTCCTGACCCGACCCTTCCTCCAAACCCAGTGCTGGCCCAGTATCTGTGTGAGGGCCAGAGGGGCTGGGTGCTGGGCCTGCAGGGTGTCACTGGGGCTGGGTGACAGCCAGTGCTCTGCAGACAGCGCTGTCAGAGAATCACAGACTTCCACATGTACGAGCGAAATTAACTTCTGTTAGTCTGACATTTCCCACAATCAATACTCACAGGGTCCTTGTCTCTGGGATCAAAATTCATAAATCAAAAGCAGAAAGCATGAAATAAGGTATTTGATAAATCCATTAACTGCAGTGGAAGTGTACTTCTGTCACACTGTTTAAAGACTACAGTAGTGCTGGCAAGAGGGGGAGAAATCTAACAAAGGCGTTAAGTGAAGTCCCAGCTTGTGTGCACTTGAATATACGGCTCAATCTCACCAGCTGAAGGGCTTTGTCCCAGGCAGCAGACAAATTGGCTTCCGTGGACTCCACGCTGTGCACGCTGCCTTCGGGAGGCAGAAAACCACCAAGTAACCATTTTCTGATGGACAATCCTCCCGCTCCAGAACAATCCAAGTTTAAGACAAAACTGCATCACAAAACTAAATGCCATTGTAAACCACTTCAAATTCACTAAAGATGCACAAACTTCATGTGCCGGTCATTGTTTTTAAGTTACAAGGAAATCCAAAATACAGGTAAATACCGAGAAGATTTCTGTCACATCTTGGAGGCCAAGCATCCAAGTGTCTCCTAAAGCCCCACTGACTACCTGTCAGTACTGCTGAATGCCCAGAAACCCTAAAAAAAAAATAAAAACCAAAACAAAACCAAACCAGCAGTCCTTAATGCTAAACCAATTTATTCAGGTTTCATTACTGGCAGGCAAGGATGACTCTAAAAGCCAGCGAAGGCTGAAGAGCAAGCAGCACACGCCCTCCTGACTGAGGGCATGGCTCTCACATGCGCAGTCCTGACTGAGAATAAGAGGTACAACCAGAGGCTGCGAGCACTGGGCAGGTCTGTTGAATTGTAGTGTTTTCTATAGTGATGGCTTAACTTGCTGAAAAATGCAAACAAGTCTCCAGGAAGAGCATAGCTGCATTTCTCAGCTAAAAACTGCCAAAGGATCTGCTAATTGTCCAAGGTGACAAAAAGAGAGGTCTGGGCCTCACTGTTATTGAAACATTAATATTGCTTTATCCTGAAGCTCTTTTTAAGGGAACATGTGCTTTTAACACACAGGGTCAACTCTTAGAATTCTTATTAAACCAAATGGAACATTTTATTGTAATATCAAGTCCTCTCTTCCTGCACATCAGTGGGGTTTGAAGACAGGGCCCTATCCACAGCTGGTGGCACTCGCTTTGGGTCTCTTCAAGAGAGTAATTCTCCAGCTGTTTGCACATCCTTAAAATTTACTACAAAAAAATCTGTATTAGCAGCTGTGATTCATGATAAAGAATTAGTGGCAGAGGTTTGCATTTGAACCCAACTAGCATTATTTTAATAGAACTCCCTTTTAAAGAACATATCATAACTGTGTTTGCTTGCTTGATAAAGAAACTGCCGTACGGCAAAATCTTGTGCCTATACTGTGATGTAAAAGGTAGCAGCAGACAAATGACTTTCATTAGACTATTTCTTTATGTCACTTAAAATACCATGACAATACATTTTCCTTCTTTTGTGATGAAAAACGAAGACAAACCAGTTGATTTTCTGTACGACAAAATCTTTAATCATTGCTTCTAACTGCGGGATATCAATGAACTTCCTATTTTATAGTTTCTGAAATAGAGAATATTTTCAGCGTATCTTATTCTATATTCAGTCACTACCTATCAACGAATACTTTGATTTTGCTTTCCTCTAATTACAAGCTAGCCAATAATTAGAGCAGGTTTTTTCTATACAGATCTTCTGTCTTCTAAATCTGTCAATACTTGTGATTTTCTAAGAGTCTGAATGTACTGTAATAGACCTATGAGAAAGATTTTTTTTTTTTGCTGTTATGTACATTCAATAAAGTTTTTCCCCTATCACTTAAAGAATTCTATTGTTTTCTTTGCTGCTCTGAACAATACAGGTCCCCTTGAGAAAAGCCCTGTTAACGGAACAGAAGTCTGCACGTGCCTTTAGAGAATAAAATTATTGGGCATGTCTAGCTTACCTGACTGTCTAGGTTAAGAAAGATTTGTTATCATAGAGTATCACCCTTGCCATAGAACATTCGAAAACTTAAAACAGTTATTCACATAAAGGCCTCTGATATTCAGTATTCCACAAAACATGTACATTAACTACAATTGGTTTGCATCCTTCAGAGAAGCTTACCTGTAAGGTTTTGGGGAGCAAATTTTTTGGAGTTTACTTATAAGCAACGTTTAACTCTATTTAACTGCATCTTTTTCAGGAACATTTTCAGGACTTGATCTCAAGAACCCCGTGATTCCCAAACATGATGTCTTTCCACAGTGGGAGCTGAGAAGCTACAGCAGCTGCTCATCCTCTGTCACTTCCCCAGCAACCCTTCCAACAGTCAACCCGTTTCTTGGCCTGCCTGGCTGGCAGGTGATGGGCAGAGTCAGCATCCTGGGAAGTGGGAGAGGCAGACAGCCCATCCACCACTGGAAAGCTCTCAAGCCAAAGAGCACCAGTTTTAGTTTTCCCAAAACTGTTCTGTCAGAAATACGTGGCTTTTTTTCCGTGGGAAGGAAATCTATTTTCTCTTCAACTCTTTTTAGCAGTTGCTACTGGTATAGGAATCCGGTATTACTGAAAGCACTTTCACTTGCTAAAACACAAACGTCAGTAAGTCCACTCAACAGCAGAATAAGAAAGTTTCCCTCACTTAACACAATCAGTACAGTTGGGAACATGGAAACATACCCTCAATTTTCCAGATCTGGATCCAGGATCATGAATTGATCCACACCTCTTCAGAAAAGCAAGGACCTAATTGAAAATAGGGTAGAAAGGGGAAACCATAGCTTGCTCTTTTTCTGCTCTCCCTGCCCCAAAGTTGACGACTTAGTTTCCCAGTCAAATCAGTATGAGAAAAAGTCCTTCACTTTGCTTATAGACCCCATTGGCACACAAGCCACTTCAGTCTAAGGAACACGATGCTTCAGTGCATAGCTGAATTTCCTAGGATTTCATGTCTGTTATCTCTGAAGAGCCACTTAGGAGAGTGTATGAAAACACACAGTCAGGAGCAATCTGACTACCTAACAAGCTGCTAACAAGTGGATATGTTTCACCATTTAACTTTAAATACCCCCCGTTAGCAAAATATATGTAAAACTATAGTGAGGTTTTCATTTCTACCAGAACTGCATCTTTGCAGTAGTTTTCTTTGATCCTTTGTGAAACAGGGTGGTCTGTACATTTGTAGGTTATGTAGAAAAAGGAGACAGGTGATTTCTGTTAAAGAATATTATCATGTTGTACTGGCTAATGTTAAGTGTGGGATGTTAAACTCAGAAATCTGCCAGAGTGCAACGCTGGTTAGCAATGTTGTGACTGGAAGAAGCGTAATTTTTGGAATTCAAGGATATGATCAGTCAAACTCCTTATAAATGCATCACAAACTGATTTTTTTCTTATTTTATACGCTTTTTAGGACTAACAAAAGACTCCTAGCAGTTGCTAAGTGGTACAAGTAGACACCTCCAAGCCAGGGACTTGCAAGGCTCCTATATTTTGGTCAATAAACCAGCAAATTCCTGCAGCAGGGAAGATCACTTCCAAGATGTTGTACTACTGAAATGGAAGAACTCACTGATTTAAGCTTCCCATCTGCTAACAGAGGATCTTTCACTCTTCTTTTTCATTCAAAAAAAAAATAACTGCAATGTCACAACAAGTGAAACAGAAGCATTTATTTTTTCTTTACAGAAACACCCCACCCAAAAAAAAAAAGATACTGTTAAACCTAGTAGTAACTTCTCATTACAAATTACTTTTTTTTTTTTTCCTGTTCCTTTTGAGCAAAATATTCTGCTAGCTTTTTGATTCTAGTAATGAATTCTAATAAGCTTTCTTTACCCTTCCAAGTGGAAGGCTCAAGTGCCCTTTTTTATTTGAGGCCACATCTAGCAGCATGTGCTGATTATATATACTAAACACAACCTTACATAGAAAGACAGTAGTAAATCATTTTAAATTATAACAGTTGTATAGTATTGAATAGTATTTCACCAGTATCACACAAATGCTTCCTGCTGCACCCTACACTACAGTCCCAAGAAAATCTCTGTTTGCTAGAAGCAATTACTAATATGAAAGCACCTTTTGCTTTGGCTTGCATTTTCTCATAAGGAGTTCTCTATTACATGGAAGCTAGAAGTGAGACAAGATAGATGCTTACAGCCTATGTGGATGCTGAGACCTTTGTAAAAATGAGGAAGAAAAGAGGTGTCGTCTTGTAAGCAAAAGCAAAGAAGATCTCCAGTGCTAAGAGCATTTGTCACTGAAAAGCAGCAAGAAGATAAATTAGGGCATGAGGAGATTCATGATGAAAGTGTGTGCTTCCATGGGATGCAAGAGGAAGTCTCCCCTCAGTTCTGAAAGCTCCGAGGGGAGACAGGTTTTCTTCCGTTCTATTCTAGGCCCCTTTAATTAAAATTCCTACCAAAAAACCCCAAGGGTTTAGCATTTTCATTTGGAGTTTTGCTGTGTGTGTCATAAAAAGCAAATCTGCTCATCTGGGACCCACCCATATTTCTGAGAATCTACTCATTTTCCTTTCTTTTTCTTCACACATTTTTTCAAGCAGCTTTATACCTCTATCATGTCGGAGAGGCTCCATCCCCTCTACAATCACTTCCCTCATGCTTCCAGTGCTTTTCCCCGAGTTGTCTCAGCTCAATTACTGTGCTACCAGTCAGAGCAGACAAAGAGAACCAACATGAGAAAACAGTTCCCATCTCTGATGAGCGTACAGCTCACTACTCTTCCCTGTACCTTATAGCCTCCTAAAATTAAAATGTAATGTGCTGGTTCTCACTTGGCAAGAAATATGGGAAGCTATGAAAATAATCTTTCATTTCTATTTCGCTTGACACAACTGTTCTGAAAACACACAAGCAGGTCAATAGTGTCTTTGCTATACATTTGCTTTCTAACCTGAAACAAAGGAATAACGGTGAACCATCCTTTTCAGCATCTGCAGTATTCCCCAGCCAACGTGCAGGGGTTACATCGATACTGAAAGAGAGATATCTACTCATTTAGGGCAAGACTGCTTTGTTTTCTCCTAAGTAAGTCATACTGCATTCTGACTTTTGAATTGTCTGGAGTTTCACAAAGCATTTTAACATCTTATGACTACGGTAGTTAATTAAATACCTCTGGAATAATAAATTGGACAGCTCTTAACCTTCTTTACTTTTCTAGGAACAGCTTTTCAAAATCAAGAGTGAAGAAAGGACTTGCATCTTTGCACAACCAAAACAAAGCTGCAAAGCTAACACAGATCGTCTGAAAACTGCCCCCCTCAGAGGCAGGAGAACACCAGGCAAGCCGCAGGAAGCTCCTGTAGTTCCACTTTCCACTCTGCCCCAGCACACAGGGTTGTTACCAGTCCGCAAGTGCTTACAAGACACATCAGGACTTGTGATGTTTAATTACCTTTTTTTACACACACAGTTTACTAGTGGTGAGAAACCACAAACTGGACATATTCTATTGTGCACAGTAACACACTAGTGGTTCTTGCTTCTTCCTTCCACCCCTAAATGATCAGCTAACAAGTTTGATGGCAGACTATTAAAAGAAGATTATAATGCTAAAGTATTTTAAGCTAGCAACAACAAAGCAGAAGGGAGTCCACAACCTAGATATAACTGTTGCAAGCATCTAAAGCATCTAAGCATCCTTACTAAGCAACCTCAGTCTCAAGCAGAAAGAAAGGAGGATCTAAAGCCTGAGAGATACTTGCAAGCAATTTAAAGTACTGCTGTGCCAGTCCTGAATCTGAATGGAAAGCTGTGAGAGGGCTGTATGAGAGCTTTAACTCCTTATATGACAGGCAAGAGAGGACCTGCTCCTCTCTGGCTAAACTGCTATCTACCGTTAAGTTGGCAATGTCAGCAAAAGGCTTAGCCCCCCTCATTACAAGTTTCTAGCCATTTACCACCTTCCTCATGGAGCCCTGCTGCTGGTAGAAACAGCCACGTAGCCATGCACCTGTCTGGAAGGGAAGACGATCCACCCCCCAAAAGAGCAGGTTTTAAGGTGCATCTGTTGCCCAATTCCGTTCCCTAAACCAAGACAGAAGTCTTAGCACACAGAAAAAGCAACCATGGGGAGCAGCCTAGTACAGAAATGATTTTTGGAAGCAAAGAGAGCAGGAACCCCTCCTGGTGGCAGAGCTTCTACTTGTGCCTCCTATGTGTTACCACTAAACTATCACCTTGTTTGTGCTTAAAAAAGCACAACTAAGGGATTCCTGCTCTGGACATGAACCCTGAGCCTGTCTCTACAGCCACGTGTGGCTCTGCAGTGGCCACAGGGCAGGTTTTGAGTGCTTACAGTGAATGGCAGAGCTCATATGAAGGACTTGGGTTTCAAGAATGGTTCTGACTTTCATTTCTATTCCTATGTAGACACAGCGTAGCATAAGGCAGTTTGAAAGTCCAAAATTCCAAAACCAAGCTAAGTGAAATGCATCTCACCTTACAAGGCCCTGCTGCATGCTAACTGAAGATTTCAGTAAGAAAAGAGAATAAAATTGTCCTTGGCTAGAGAAACAGTGAATACACTTATTGATGACTATAAGGTAAAGTGCACTTTTCTCACTGTGCTTATCTTGATAACTATAAGTTGACTTAATTTTTCTTCCTTTAGATAGTCTAATGTTTTAAAGGCTTTTTCCAATCCATGATTGAATATTTATTTCAGCTGATGTGCCATGAACTCCATGAGCACATTTAAATGCCATCCACCACATAACAAACACCAATTCCCTGCTAGGGAGCTGCAGCACCTATGCTGTGTTATTGTACCACAGTGGCAGGCTGCCAATATGTTCATTCACATTTGTCACGTCTGTCACTTGTCTAAAAGACTAACAATCATGGGTTATTAGAATCAAATATTTTGATAAAATCTCAAATGTTTATCTAAGACAAGTTGTGTCATCTTCCTTGAAATTCTGGGATGAAACAGTCCTCTATTGCACAAACAGTAAAAAAAGAAACACGTAAATACCTGGCTAGGCATTAACTGCTAAGCTTTTTTCCTATGATGGGGAAACAATTTACTAGTTACAAAAAAAAAAAAAAAAAAAAAAAAATCAAAAAACCCCACAGTGTGTTGCTTCATGTGATTTTTGCACGGTTGGATGACTTTCCCTCTAGTGAAGTCAAGGCTTTTTTCACAGAAACCAAAAATAAGTGCATCAAATTAGCAAATCTTCTTTTGAGCTGAGACCGGTGTAGATTTTTTAATGAAGTGACAACTTTCAGATCCTTTGTAGACCTGCAACAATACAATTGCCTAGAAAGGCTGCTATTGTTACAGCTACTGTGTAGATAATGAATGAGCGACACAAGATACTAGTGAAGTGGAAAACAAGGGGTTGTTGGCACAGTCCCCACGTTCTCTTTACAGGACGATTAGAGACACTCTGCGTTGTCAAAACAACTTTTCAAGAGGTAGTCACAAGTTTGAGTCACAATCTACCTATGATTCCTATTGGCAAAAGGTGAACTCCATTTCCTAACAAGGGTTTTAGCATAATTAATTTAAAATACAAATGTTATCTACATTTCATAGAATTTAATGACAAACAGAGATCAAGTAAATGCAAGTAAGTTTTCTACCCGTGTCATTCCAAAGCTTTCCTTGGCTATACAGATGACTTCAGACAGCACTTAAGTGGGTTTCGTGTATAATGGGCTGCTTGTGTACGAGTGGACTACGTAGGTGAGCAGGGCTCTCCTGGCTCCTGCTGCATCATCAGTAGGTGGTGGCATGCAGTGTGCATGCCAACCCATGGGTTAGCACTTGCTGCTCTCCTCTGAAGAAGCTGAGGTGGAGTACAGTGAACAGTGGGCATACGCTTCTCAGGAACAACTCATTTGCACAATTATTTTGTTGCTACGCACAAATTTACGTTAAATGTTAATTGTTTTACACCTACAGTAAACAAGCCTGGAAAACTTAACCACCATTCCCTTCTTCAAATTCTTCATTTTTTCTCTACTGTAAGGTCTAAGCATTTAACACATCCTACTTTTATCATAAACCTAATCCTAAAACTATTTCTTTTTTCTAAAGAAAGCTTTTGATTACCAGCCAAAAGCCATCTAAGCACCCCCTATTTCTTACTCTTCAGTCTGCAGATGCAAGGATACCATAAAGCACGAGCTTCAGCTGACAACAGCAGCAGATCATCTCAGTGGCAACTCGCAGGGACCTTGTTAAAGGGTGTCTTTTTGAAGCACAGCATGCTGCTGCCACTGCACCCATTTGCTTTCTGCAGGGTAAGCTTGCCACCATATGGAAACCACGTGGATTATTTAGCGGAGGTCGGGCTAACACTGATAGCGTAACTAGATTTTCTATCTCAATTGTAAGAAGTTCGATGGAAAAGAAAATACACAGTACAACTGCAGGAGAGGAAACGAGGCTCTTTGTGAACCCTTCTTTGTAGTTTAATACCAGTCTGAGCCGTCCATTCAAGGCTGAGTCCTGAATGGATGTTAGCTAACCATTTTTATGTAAAGGACAATCAGCTCCCGTTAGTGGCTTTACTAAGTGCAAATGCTGAAAAAGTCAAATGTGGATACAAATTTGGTGTTTGACTTTCGTTTTTTTTTTTTTTTTCTACTTGCACTAAAAGGAGAGATCAGCTCATCAGACTGCAGTTCTACTGCTACTGCTTAAATAACACCATTTTATTTAAGGCAGTGACAACAGATTTACAGAGAGGCAATCCAGTTCCAACTTTCTTTCTCTAGAGTGCTCAATATTTTCCACACAAACACTTTAATAAGTTGTTTAGCACTTGGAACTCAAATATATTACTTCTAGGGGCATGACACGAGAATTACAATCACAATTAATGGCATGTCAATACTTTTTAAAGAAAAATATTGATGTCCAATGGGTAATCAGGCACTTACCAGATACTATGATCATCTTTCAATGAACGCCATCCATCTAACCTGGGCACTCAAATTAAACAAAAGTTTTGGAGATGAAAATGCAAGAAAAAGTGAAGTAGCACTGAACTACAACATACAGAATAAGCAAACTACTGTATCTTGCAGATAACACCTTTAGGAAATACTCTCATGGTTGAAAAAATGGCAAAAAACTCACTGGGTTTTCAAATGAATTGCGATGATTGGGCAAGTGTCTGATCTTCTTTGTTCATAATTTTCCAAAAAGAAAAAGCAGTTATGTTTTTTTAAACCTCAGTAGCCTATTTTCCTCAATATACATCAACATGTAAAACTCAGCTATGTTTCCATACATAGCATACACATGTATTCATATTCAGCATTCTCCAGTGAGATTTCAAAGCTGGTTTTGCTATCAAATTATCACAAATACAAAACAACACTTGCTAAGATGTCTCTAAATTTACTGGTTTGCTTAACAGTAAGATCTCTCAGACTGGAACAACTCTCTGCTGAGGAAAGGCTGAGAGCCCTGGGGCTGTTTAGCCTGGAGAAGAGAAGCCTGAGAGGGGAGCTGATGAATGTTTACAGATATCTGCAGGGTGGGGGTCAAGGAGAAGGGGCCAGGCTCTGTTCAGCTGTGCCCTGGGATAGGATGAGGGGCAATGGGCACAAACTGGAACACAGGGATTTCCACCTCAACATCAGGAAAAACTTCATCACTGTGAGGGTGACAGAGCCTGGCACAGGCTGCCCAGAGAGGTTGTGGAGTCTCCTTCTCTGGAGACTTTCAACCCCACCTGGATCTGTTGCTGTGTGGGCTGCCCTGGGTGACCCTGCTCTGGCAGGGGGGTTGGACTCAATGATCTCCAGAGGTCCCTTCCAACCCCTGCCATTCTCTGATTCTATGATTAGCCTTTAAAAACGTGTCTCTCTGGCCAAAACTTTCAGAAACTGTGATTTCTGTGTGCTTATAATATCCAAAGCTTTTAAGTCAGAGGCATAGAACTGTTCCTCCCCAAAAAGCAATGAACACTGTCAGTACATAGTACCAAAAATCAGGCCAACTACAGAACCAGCTCATCCATGGACCTGTGACAGCAGGTAAAAAGCACCAGCTGTCCACGTACTCCATGGACACTGCTGCTTATTACACACAGGTCTATCCTGGTAGAGATCAGGCTGGAGTGATGCAGTCCACTCCTGGGTGGTATTTTGTTTTGGTTTTAATTTTATGTACAGATTTGTTTCAGGGACTATCAGTCTCTCATCTGATTTTCCAATAAATTGATGAAATACTCTGACGATCAAATTGAAAGGTAAAGGAAGCGCCGGTGGAAGGTAGGATTGTGACAGTGTTACATTAAGCTCCTGATGCCAGCAACCTTTTAAAATAATGAAGATGGTGAAAAAGAATCCCAAAAGTTTACTGTTTTCATGAGGATTTTTAGAATGAAACCTTGAATGTAAATGATTCTGAATGTTTTTCTTCTGGAAACAAAAAATTACTACCACAGTTACATTTATAAAAACTATTTTCTTCTTGATCTGAAGACATTTCATAGAAAAAGATGAGAGAATATCTTTAAAGCATAGGAAGAAAATAAACATGAAAATTCTTTTTTTTTTCCTCTACAAATCTCCCATCACTGAAAAAAAAATTTAATTCGTCCCTTATTCCTTCCCTGAAAGATTTGTTCATTAAAAAGGAAGATTTTTGCCTTGAAGGGATAGGTAATGCTTCTCAATTTTAATATGTTAATTAATTGCCAGATTATAATTTCTATGGAATTGAATTTGAATTCCATATTAATATTTAATGAATTAACGAAGACTAATTTAATTGTAATGAACACCAAGACATTTAATGATGATTGGTTGCTTATTGTGTTGGGTTTTTTTTTTAAGTATAATAAATATTGTAATTTTCTGAGGATTGCTGTTGACAATTTTCATTTTGTTTTATTTGTGTATCAATTGAAAAAGGACCTAGAGGGATATTTCTTACCTGACCTGAAAACCTCATCGATTGTGGCTGCTCTGGAGAAGCTGGAAAATTTTCAGTGTGGTTTTAAGCACTGTCAGTTTTTCTACCTCAGCTTTGTTTAGGACTTGTCTAACTTCACCAGAATTAGTGATACTACCCTAGTGGTGAATTTCCACAGAAGAAACAAAAGCCTTTCCCATAGAAAAGAAATAAACAACAATTCTCTTCTTCTTCTTCTTGACGGGGGGGCACACAGCTATTCTAACAAACACAAACCAAAACAGCTAGGAAATCATTTCAGAAACTAAATTTGGAAAACTAAATAAAATCTTGTAAGGTGACAATGCTGAGAGAGGACCTGGAACTTCCATGCAACTTGCCTTCTGTGCACATTTTGCTAGACTGCTTTTGTACCTGGATTTCAGTAACATCTGCAGCACCAGCGATCGCTAGATGCTTTTTCACACCACGTCACTAAGACTCAGAGAGACTCTCAGCAATTCAATGTTTTAAATATAGCAAAAAGAGAAGGAAGAAGAGCTAAATCAAATCAGATCAAAATCATAAATTAAGTGGTCTGGGGTAAAAGAGCCCTCTTCTAGCACAAGCGGCGAGATGTAAGGACAAAATCTCCCTAGGAATCATCCATCGTTACTGAATCCGTATGTACATGATCTCACTGAGAGAAGGGCTTACTCCTTTTACAGGGGACTGCAGAACCTGTCTCCAGTCCCCTGAACATCAGCTAGAAAAAGGCTCTCAGTGCCCACTGAGTCTCCCATCATTGCTGCACTGCTGGTAATCGCTTTGTTGGCCCCATAGAGTTGTTCAGCCCCTATGGTTGTTCATTGATCCCACTGAAGGCTGCAAAAGAAAATAAATCTACACACTTCTGGGTTTATGATCTCCATCTTTTCTCCAAAAAAGCAGAAAAGAATGGTTCCCCAGAGAAAATCCACTATTTGGGAGAGGAAGGAGGGAAGAGAATATTATACCTGTAGTCTTTACTACTGCTATTAAACCAACTCACAAGAGTCTCAAAGCAGACCCACAGGTAGGCCATAGCTCTTCGAGAGCAATTTATAACTGGAAACAACTGCCAATATACACAAAGATATTCCTGGCTGTGTTATGAATGATACTTTTGTAAAGCAACATATTTATTCAATATATTCATTAAGATCAGCACCAAGTAACAGCATAGTATTTGGTGATGACTACAGAGATTAGCAATAAACCATTCATTCATTCATGCAATTATTTGCTACCAGAGTCAGAGATAACTGAATATGAACTCTCCACTTTTAAAGGTGAAAAAGTTTGACTATAAACTCTAAAACCACTATTCAAATACTCCAACATAGGCAAGATACCCTTCCAAAAAGGCACTAAAAATATCCTGCTTTCTTGGCCTAATCTTTACTTATCGTAACTTCACCGAAGGAAAAAAATGTTATGAATCATTACTTATTGATTGCCTTAAGTGTGCTTCTCAGAGTGTGATAGCACAGCGTGATCATATCTGCTCACAAAAACTAGTGTAAGCAGATGCCTACCTCAAAACCTATCTTTATTATTTATGCAAGTAAGTGTGTGGCTGCATAAAGCCCTGCGCATATGAGCAGTAATATTATACCAGCCTGACGTGGGTTTCACTGCTGTATAAATGAAGCCCATATTAAATTTACAAAGGTTACAAAACCATTAGCACTGATGGCTTTTAAGGAGTAAACGTTCACCATGACTCATACTTTGTTCATTTGTGCCATTTGGAAATTAAGTATTCTTAATTGCTGTAATGCACCGCAAGTTCCAATGTTTCTCAGCGATGGAGGCACGTAATTCCCCCTGTAATTTGAGTCAAGTATTCTAATTGATTAATTGAGTTTTCTTGTAAGATTGCACAGGAGTTTTAGATGCAAGAAGGTTATCCTTGTTCTATGTAACACAAAAATGCTTGAACCTGCAATAGAAGGTAACGTTATCGGTGCTGGGTGAAACTACACAGCAATCCAGTCTAAATGAGAGGACCATTTTTGCTGGCAACAAGTGGCTTGTACTGTACATCAAACACACACTATGGGAGGTGAGAGGACATAAAAGCTTTCTTTTTTTAATGCCATTTAACATTTGCTGTCAACCTTGTTCCTTGGCTGCCTATCATTTATACAATCAATTTTTGTTTTGTTTTTGTTTTACTTGGTGTAATACTTCTCGCCGCATAAAAACAAGGAGCGGGAAAATCCCGACATAAACAAACAAGAAAATGTTAAGGAGATTCATCAGTGTTAGGTAGACTTCAAAATCAGGGAAAAGAAAGAGAGCGATTAAAAAAGCCTGCAACTGAATAAAGAACAAACCAATAAAGTGTTGGGGTTTTTTTCCTTAAAAAAAAAATAAAAAATTACTCCTTAACAATCAAGTTAAGAAAGTAAAATACTAGCAAATCCATCCTGTTGCCACTTGATTTAATTGACCCAAACCCAACCCAGCTACAGGATTGCTCCTGAAGTTCCCTTGTTATTATGGAGAGCTCCTTAAGCTAATGGTACTCCAGGCTTTAGAGGACAGGAGCTAACATACACACACAGACTCCACATCAAAACAAACCAAAGGGATTTTGATAGGACTTTTCTTACTAGTTTCTGTCATTCTCATCAGAAAAGAAGTGAATCGCTGTTGGATTTCAGGGTAAGGGATTTTAACATTTCCAGCACGTCACCTTAGAGAAAAGGTAAAAATTTATGTAAAAATATTAAACTATCAGTGAAGCTTTTCCAAGACAAGACCATCGACAAAATAACTGCACTGTTCATAACTACACTGTCTGTGTTTTAGCTGAAATCTGACTTTAAAAGTAAATAAAAATTTGCTTTGACAGCATTTGCTGCTCACAATTAAGAAAATGCTCAAATATCTGCAGCTGCCCCTGGAACAACAGTTACGTTATTCCACAAATCTCACCTGTCTCAGGCAAATTTCAGAGGTCTCGAATGATGTCAAGGAACATATTTCCCCCTCCCTCCCTCTTCTGTCTCCTAAGGCTTTCATTCACTGAAAACTGAGCTGGAAAGACTTTCTTTAACGGCCAATCAACTCTCTGTCAAAGTAGGGATGTTGATTTATGGGATCTTGATTTTCCTCCAGCTTTTTAAGGTGCAGAGGACTAGGTGCAATACTTGGATTACCCATTCTGTGGAACGGGACCCCAAAATTGAGCTTAGAGAGTGCAAGGACAAGTCTTTTCCCTTTTCCACCTCCCTGTGAGCCCGGAGCTGCGAGGAGCTGCTCGTTCCCCTCCCTTCACTATTCCAGCCAGGGGGTGGTGGAGACATCTGCAGAGGTCTCCTCGCTCACCCATTCTGTATGAACAGTTGTGCTTTAAAACTACTCAAAGTGGTCTTACAAAATGACAGGAGCGCTTGCCAGACCAGCGTTTGCTTGGTAACACCTTTATCTGACTTCACTAAGTATTTTTAGAGCACGGGCTGTTTAAAGAAGTTGGATTTTTGTTTTTGAGAAGCACACAGGGGACATTTCTCCACCTCAGGACAGAGTTTGAGGAGGTTTACTATAGAAATCCATGTTAAGCTTCTGCTGCATGAGCCTGGAAAAGCCCTGGCTCTAGTTAACTGAATTCAAGGTGTGCAGCTGATGCTTGCTTTGCTGCAAATGCTTAAACCTCTCTTCTTCTCTCTCCCTTCCCCTGCCTCCCTTTTGTTGCTTGCTTTTTGTAGCATTTCTGAAAACAAAATACCTTCCTTCTTCCCTCTCTTCACATGGTGTTTATTCCTAACAACGCCTGCCTCTGTCACACCAGCTCACAATTTGTATCACCCAATACACTAAGGGCCACAATTCATTTCAGTCATGGTTCAAAGCTATCCTGAAATAATCACAAAGTGACACTGTGAAATTACTGTAAAAAATTGTGCGGCGGTGTCATGACATTTTATAATTGAGACCTCTAGTACTCATAGCTCTATCAAAGCCCGTAAGGAGGAGGGGGAAAAATTGCGTTTTGACAGACATAGCAGCTCGAGATGTGCGAGCAAGATTGTATAAAGTCAGCCATGTAGAAAGTTATCGGATGTTCCAGTTTGTGCCCCCATGAAATTGGCACAAATCATCTGGATTTGACTTCAGGAAGGTGGTTAGGAGTAACATGAGAGAGTAAACAAGGAGGTAATGGCCACTCAATGACTTAACCTATGTCATAGGGCAACTAACGTGTCAGCAAAGAATCAAATAAAGATGAATGAGCTTATCAGAGGACCATGCACTGCCTCATTGGGCCCAATTTAATTAAACAGAGAAACTGTTCATATAGAAAGATTAATAGAGCAACCACATACAGTAAGTGCTATGAAAGTAAATCAGAGCAGCATACACACACTGGTCCAGGCAGCTGCTGTGTAATGTTTTCTCTCATAATACTGATGAAAATCATGAGATTACCAGAATTGTTTGACCAGCTGTACACGTCTGGTTGCTACAAGTCTAAGCTTACGTGTGGTTCACAAGAGCTGAAGATGCTGCAAGTCTGAACCAGCTGTCTGGTGATAAATGGAAATTTTTCTAGTCACTCTGAGTTACCTGCTCAGCTTTCTCAGAGTGTGTGAAAAAGGGTGCCCTGCTCGGGAAGGACTCAAACACGTCTCCCAAAGGAAATGCTGTTCTATGAAGTCACTTCCCTCACGTCAGAATACTTCTCTGGATAAGAAAAATATTTTGCTTTGGTCATAGAGGAGCCTAAAGTGTAAGTACATTTAATTACTCAGGATAAAAGAATCTAATATAAGGAGAACCTCGAACAACCAGTCTAGCAAATCATTTACTGTTAAGAAAAGTGGAGGGAAGAAGAGAGAGGGTGACAGAAATGAAATGTACACCAAATCAAGCTTATTTAGAAAAACAAAAAGTTACGGTAGCAGAGTTTCACTTCTGGGTTAGAAATACCATTTCATGCTTAGGTACTTTCCATTTGACAGCTCTGTATTCTGGACCACCATAATTCAGTGCAAGGCAAGACCACAAGTCTAGCACCGCTCTCAACCCTTATTTGAGCGTCACCAGACCTAGGACAACAGAAACCACCTATCTGAGACCTAGAGCAGCAGCATTGTTCCTTGCCAGAGCTGTGACACTTTAGCAGAGGAAGGTACGGAACGCCACGTAGTGCCTGTACCCAACCACTGCCACATGCTTTTCTTTGGCCTGAAGCAACAGAAACACAGTTTGTATAAGGAAGTCATTCCCAAGAGCCTCTGAAATTTCACTGGTTTTTTTCCTTTCCCTGTTCCTAGGCATATCTGTCTCTCAAGTAGAAATAGGTACTGCACAAAACATCCCAAATGCACCTTACAGGCAAAATTTCATAACAACTGCAAATCAGGAGAAACTAATGTAAGGGAAAAGAAGGAAGAAGAAGAAAAAAAAAGTCAATTCTCAATTCTAGTGCATGAAAACATACATTAAATTTACATGTGCAGCAGTAATGATACAACAACTTCAAACAACCGGACTTCATTTTCAGGTGGAACCTGTTACACTGACATTTTTGGACTCTCCCCACCATCAGTATCTCCCTTTTACTCTGTAAGGTGCAGCAAGAGCTGGCCTGTATCAGATGTTTCAAAAGAGGACTTGTAGGACTCTTCACCACCCAGAAGTCTGACATGGAGGGGTGGGCAGGGAAGGGCAGAACTCAGAGGTGTTTGGAGGCTGTAGGCCAGCAGACCACAGAGGAAACTTGCTGTGGTTACAGACCAGCTACCCCTGTCTGCTGCTCAGGCAGAGGGAAGCGGCTGGGGAGTCTCCAGGCAGGGCACAGTGACACAGGGGACCGCACTGCTGCCATCACTTTGGGAGCTTTGCCTTGCTTTTTGCCCTTGCAAAGCAGGGTAGGAAATGCCTCCAGAACACCTGCCTTTTAAAAGGGTACCTCAAGTGTCCTCTGACCACTCACAAGAAGTCATCAATTCTCTCCCCTCCCTGTGGCTTTTCTGATCTTTCAGTTTAAGAAAAAGAGTCCTCTCCTCTGTCATCTTTAATGGTACATCAGCATGTGCATGAGCAAATTGAGTTCAGACATTTTTAGCTGGGATGTTCCCTCAAGAACCAATTTTGAGCCAGATTTTTCACTGCCTGCAACTTTGTCCTACTGTTAAACTGGCAAAACGCCCACTTGCAGGCTGGTCAGAGCTCAGGGTGTAACTGTCAAACCAACAGCAGTTTAGATGTGCAGTTCCAATGCAGTGAATGTTATCTTTCCCCTGATGTGGAAATCCTTTTGTCTTGCATCACTGAACAGTGCAACCACCAGTTTCTTTCAGGCGTGACAAAAGCGAGCTATATTTATAAGATAATTAAAAAAAAAAAAAAAAAAAGAAAGAAAATTAAAAAATGGAA
>JANHGN010021891.1:166723-183870 GCA_024605025.1 Megaceryle maxima | reverse complement strand
ATAAAAAAAAAAAAAAAAAAAAGAAAGAAAATTAAAAAATGGAAAATTGAGAAAGAAAAAAAATCATGAAGAAACTACTACTTGATGCAAATAATGTAGGCAGTTTAACGAGAAGTCCCTGAGCACCTATGTAATTGCTGGCAATCTGTAGAAGAGGGAGAGTCTAAAAGGCATTAGTCATTAGTGATGAGTAAAAAAGAAATGGGGGGAGGGGAAGCAGTTATATACAACCCTCTCCTGCTTAATGGTGAGGTGTGATGTTAAGAAAATGAGCGGATAATGTATTTTGCAAGATTCTCTCTATTCCTATCAAACCCTCTAATTATGTGACAGTCAGATCAAAAGCTGCTGCCTGTTCTTGATAAGAAGCAAAACCATCCCAGGGATTCTGTTGACTGCAGTGGGCAAAAAGCTGGAGATGTGGTACAACCGTACCAGTATGGATAGTGAATTTGCAGGTTTTCCTTTAGGAGAGGGTAGGTAGGGTGGTGGTGCCAGTACATCTTTGAGAATCTGTTTCCCCTCTGCACACGCGACTCAGAAGTCCTCCCGTGGATGCTCCATTTAGCCACTAGTGCTTTGTGATGTTGGCACCCCCTTCATAAACAGGCACAGCAAGAGTATTCATTTAATTTCCAGTGGGAAGTCACGGGACAAAGAGAGATGTCAGATGAAATGCCTCATGTCTGAGCACTGAGAGCATCATTTCATCCCCTTAGAACTCAAGTCAAGGAAGTCTTCTGGAAACAATGACAAAAACCTTCAAACTTGGATATTTAACTCATTAACAACCAACCCCAGATGCACAGGCACGCACATCCATGACTCCCCCCTTTTCCTTCGTAGGCAGCGATGAGTGGAGAATCACTGCTGGCTACAGAGCACCATTTCTAAAGACCTGCATCTCTGCTTCACTCTTGGCTCTGTGAAGGCAAAGATGAAAGACTGCACATCTAAGCATCATTCCGTTCACGGGCACTGAACTGCAACACCTTGGTTCTCTGTGTTGCTGGAGTTGCCAGGAAGTTGCTGGACTGTGTCAGGAAGGAAACATAGCAAGTTCTCCTTCCCTGGCGACTGAGCTGCAATGCAAGCTGTCCACACCAACACATGCAATGCCAGGAATTCAAGGCCACAGTGGTGACCCTTCTTCCTTGATCTTGATATGCATGATCAAGAACTTGTTCTTGAATAAAACTTGATTCTCAAATGAACTGATACATGCTTTTTACAGCAGGATTTGGCTGCTTCTCCTCCCCTTCTCTTCATGAGAAAAATCTGAATTCAATGAGAATCAGGTTTTGCCATATAGCAAAAAGAGAAATAAAGTTGAGGTTTGTCTTTTTTTTTTCCTTTTTATCAAAGAAAACACTATGTTCTGTCTGAAATTTTATGTTCTTTGGGGGACACATAAAAGGAAAAGGAAAACAAAAGGAGGGTTAGATTCTAAGAGTATAAGACAACATATGTCTTGTGGGACAGGGTCAATAGGAGATCTTCCTTTCATTGGATGGGCACATTAGCCTAGGATGTGGAAGGTGAGGTTCAATTAATCCCTGTTATGAGGACTTCTTCCCAGGATAGTTTCATGATGAAGATGTGATGAGCAATGTGAAAAGCAGCACTTTCATTCTCCCTGTGGTAGCTACTCTGTTCTGCAGAAGTGTAAGCACAGTTTGGAAAAATTTTTCCATCACTTTCCAGAAGGATGTCCTCACACTGTTGCCCCACATTTTTCTGGAAAATTACTATGAATCAAAAAGTGGGCATGAGTTTAGTTTTGCCACTCTCCAAAAGAGTGTCCTAACCCCTAAACCAATGGTCCTGATTTTGTTTTGCAGATGAGCTGCTTTGAGAAAACTGGCTGAACTGTGCACTTCAGCACGTCCCTTAATGAACTGTGCTCTGTGATCTGCTCCACCAGTTAACATGCTCACGATGGTCCCTGGTTTAGAGTGACTGCATTGGCCCAAGTAAAGGATTGTCCCAGGAAAGGTCCCCTCAGTCCTTTCCATCAGAGATGTTCCAGTTTGCATGAAATACTGCAAGAGAGAGTAACTCTTTAGCACATGGGACAGAACACTTTGCTGAGTGTTAACGAGGGATGCTCTAAGGAGACAGCTGAAGAGGGGGGAGAAGTGCTGCAATATGGCTACTTACCCTTATCCGTGGGCAGGTGAATTAGACAAGGGAACAAGGACAAGTTCTGTCAGCATGGTGAAGCCAGTAATGCCCTCTTCTCTAAAAACCCATTTCCAGCTGTAGCTGCTTGGTGAGTTAGACTCTGACAGGTAGTTTCACAGTGACAAACCCATCTTTTTAAGTACACAAATTATTCATTTTAAAAGATTTTTTTTTCAATTGGTTAATCATAATCCCTCCTTAATTTAATGCATAATTCAGTGATACACATACACAAAACCACTGATCTTTAATAGCTTCTCATATTCCCATTGGGTAACTGAAGGATTCCTTTCAAAATCAGAAGGATCAGAGAGGACACGACTGAGATCACAGTCCCAGTGATGCCTTTCCCTTTGGAAACAGTGCTGCCCAACGTCCAGATGGTCAGTCCTGTCGAGCTTGGGTGCAGTGCCCTGCTAACGTGGCAGTGCTGGTTTTAAAAGCAGCACTAGATCTGCTGTACCACATGGCCGAGGGTTATTTGAATACCAGGGCCACCCGTCGTATCTCGGAGCTGCCTGCACAAGGTGCATTCCACCCAGCAGAGACACCCATAGGAGGCTAGGTTTCCATTTCCTTTGCATGGGGTTTCTTTAGATTGTCTTAAATGCCTGTGCAGTTACTTTAAAAAAGTTTCTTCCCTTCCTCAATTTGCATGTCATAATACTCCCAGGAAAATTAAAGGGAATCGCTTAAGAAGACAGACTTACTTTTGTTTGGGGTGTGGTGGTCAGTGGAATAACATAATAATTATTTTCTGGCTGCAGTGAAACTATAGACATTTCAACTGTCTCAATTTATATTCTGTTCCAGAATATATGTAAAACAAATTCCAGTGGCAGAATTTAAATTAACAAATGCTTTATACACAATAGAGGAAACATCCCTTCTCCATGTGTTGAAATCAAATGTGATTTTGTATAGACAGCCCTGATATATGTTTGCAAACATCCCCTAAAATGTCATTACACTGTGGAAGGATTAAAAACATTGAATCATGTGGTGACCTTTCAGTAGAACAGAGAGTTTAACCCTCAAGCGAAATTTACTGTTGAGAGTTCACTGTCTCTTAATTTAGTGCACTTCTTACTATCAAGCAGAATGCAGAATTACATTTTTGCCTTTTATTACCACCAAATTAATTATGGTAGAGTCACTGTTTGGGTAAAAGTAGCATATTCTGAATCATGCTGGGTCTATTTTGAGTCTCTCCTGGCTAGTGCATCTCATTACACATTAAGCTCTGTAACACTCTGCATACTTGGCTCCTAAGATATGGCAGCAGTTTCCCTACAATAAAGCCCTAGCTGAGGAAGACGTGCGACCCAAGTGGTGAAAGTAGTGGTAGGATATGATCTCTATATATTCTTCACACTATATTCTAATACATTAAGGGTGATTAACCCTAAGCTTCAGTGGGAGTCGCAGCATGAAGTCAGCCTTCCAATAAAATGAGCACAAGGTCCTGGTCAAAGGAATCTGTTCTCCTTTTCCTTTTGTTTGCTTTTTAATTTCTGCATGTTTTTCTAGCATACGGTTACACAGGAACGGAAAGACACTGAAATTAAAAAGAAAAAATGATAGAAAGGAAGGAAGAAGCAAGGAAAGAAGAAAAAGGAAAAAGCAAACCTCCTAAACAATGCCTCTTTCTGTGACAGCAACTCTCTCTTAACAGCCTCAAGTGTTTAACATATTGAAACAGTTCATCTTCCTTCAATGAACTTTAATAACTCTGCCAGGTAAGAAGCTATGCTCCATACTTCTTCATGTTGTCTTTTCCCTTCAACATATCTATACTGATCTCCTCATCTGGTCAACTTTACAGCTCCGGTGTTTGGAGACCAGTGAGCACAGTTATTACCATCATCAATAACCTGTCCCACTTTCTCCTCTTCATTTCTCAACCCTTCTCTTTCCCCTTCAAAATCTAATAATAGCTCCTTGCCATGATAGCTGATCAATACAAGAGGGCACCTGTTCACTTTACTCAACACACCATGCTAAAGTAACATGACAAAGGAACAAATATGATTCTGCCTGAATTGTGTCAAGTAACAAGAAAACTATCCAGGAAGTTTCCCTTCGGGGCAAATTTCATGAAACGCTACAGATAACCAATTTTTAGACATAGAACTAATCTCTTTCATCTCACTTTCTCTTTCGCTTCAGGTATGATAGCTGGAAACATTAATACAGACAAACTTCAGCTGGTCGTTGCAGGGGCAGAGCTGCAGCAGCCTGCAAGTCAGCCTACCGTGGGAGCCCCTAAATCACCCTAACGAAGGGCAAGAGGGAAGCGTGCTGCTCACCCCCACCCTGAGTGGGGCCGGTCACATACCCACGCAGATCAGCTTCGCAGGGATTCTAAATCCACGAGGAGCAAAACATTCACACATCCTCTTTGACTAGAAAGGTTTTCTTGAAAAGAAACATCCATTTGAGTTTTAAAGGACCAGTCTGTGCTGGACATTAATGCTCATTTTACTACAAGTGGGACAGCGGTGTTATCATCGACTCACTGACACTGGCAGGCAAAATGTTTTGGGGGATATACTTCACATGACACGTATGTCTGAGGTGGATGTTCACCTAGACACATATTTACTGAAAAACAATGCAGTGGTGGAGATTAAGCCCTCTGATGACTCAGTGTAATTATCTGGTAATAAAATATTACTAGTTAGGTAAATCAGAACTGCTGAACCACTGTCCAGACACGAGAATGACAGAGTCCTAAAGGAAGGAAGGAAGGAAGAGTTACTGAAAGAACTCAGTTTAGTTACCTGATTATTGTCAATGATTTGCCTGATTAAACTCTTACTACATAAGACTCAGAAGCTGAGCTAAAATTTTCATATTAGAGAACATTAAATACTAACCAAACTACTTCATTTCCATCCCCTGAAATAAATCATTCTAATTAAGGTTTTGCAGCCTTCTCTGCAGAGGAGCTATGCCTCTGCCAAACAATCCCTTTTCTTCTGTGTAACTGTACTCGTGCATCTAAAAACAACAGTAAAAAGCAGTATAAAGAAATGTTGTATTACATTATCAGATTTAACTTAATTCTTCCTTTCCCATCCCAACTGTTGTGTTTTAGAAGTGAAACCATTTGGAGTCTTTCTTCTTATATACTGATCAATCAATTCTAACCCAAGGAGATACCGGGTTATTTTCTGTGGAAAAAACCCACTGAAAATTTAAATATGCTAGTGTGCTAACAGCAACTGGTAAAGCATGGACTGACTTTTCAAACACACAGCCTGAAACAACTAAACAGAACAATTCTCTCTGCCCCTATTCCTGGCATAACAACTGAAAATTCAGGACACTATTAAATTCATTTTCCATTTGTAATCCTGATCATTGTTTTCCTGTGACATTTATACTACCCAAATAATGACAGAAAAAATAAGTTAAGAGGCTGTCTGGTATTTGAGGAAATATATATCAGGTAGTTTCAGAGAAGTGTTTTATCTTTTTGATACTAATGCTAAAAATTGCCCATAATTAAAAACCAAATCCTCAACAAATATTTAATATTACTATTGAATGTTCTCGATCCTTCCCACTATGGTACTTCTGTGGCGTGTGGAGTCAATTAAAATTCTTTTTTTTATGACTGGTAATGCATCACTTTCTTCTTGATTTATTGTCAAGTAACATTTTCAGGTTTAGATAAATTCTAAGGTAGCTCTTGGGCTGTGAAAGTTCAGAGAGTATGTTGCTTTTCTATCCCTAAATATTTCAATGCCTACTATTTCCCTACCAATACCTAATCATTTCTGGTATGTTTTATGACTACAATCTCAAGCCTTAATGAGATAAGAGATTAAGAAATACTTTCTGTCGTGATGACGTCATTTTATTTTGAAGTAACACACCCCCCCCCCTTGCACTACATACAGATCATTTTATTAGGTTTTTAACTAACTGTTTCTTTTCTTGATGTAGCTAAGTTAAATATTTATGCTACGCTCTCTACAAATCCCAGTGCAAGCCTTGGGGGAAGAAATGGGGAAGAGATTTTTTTTTTTTTTCTTTTTCTTTCCACTTAGTGACAGCCATTTTAGTAGAACTGTATTGATTTATTTTCTATATTTAAGCTTCCATATTATTACATAAATTTTCTCTGGTGCTGGAGAGGCAGTACTTTTTGCCTGTGTTGACTGGCTTTGTCATGGTTAGGTGACTGTGCCTTCCTGAGCTCGCCAGCGCTTCTGACTGGCTGCAGTGACACCTACTGATGGCAGATCTCTTGAACTGGAGGTGAGGATGGCAAGCCCAGTTCATGGATTTTCACACCACTTCAGAAAGAGAGAATAACCCACAAGGAACCCACCGGCCACGGGCATCACCATCATTCCTAAAGTGGTTTTCCCCCCTTTAACTGAGAATTGACATTCTCCCCACTCAGCAATGGCAAAGCAAGGAGCAAACCCGACAGCAAGACCCGACGTGACCAGTTCCCTCTCTATTTCATACTCATCTCTCTCCACTCCTGTTTCCAACAAGTTTTTGTAACAGCAACAGCTCTGCCACCCTGGGTTCACTGCAAGGATTTCAAAAGGCAGCCAGTTACCTGCTCTCCCACCTCTCCTGAACTCTAGCCCACATAACGCTATCGTTAGCAAGGCGTACAGCTCTGGCTGCAGCCTAAACCTCAGCACAATTAACAAACCCATTACTCCAAGTGACACTGCATTCTGCTTATAGTTAAATAGCTTTAAAAAAATAACATTCATTTCCACTCCTGCAACATCTGCGACCCATTCACAGGACCACTAAGCAAAAGCAATGCTGCTGCTGTAAAGCCAAGACCCTCTCCCACTCCACAGATGCACACACGTGCTCCCTCCCTCCAACACACACACAAATAAGATGTGAGAATTTTTTTTTTTTTTTTTTTACCTTTCTGACTTTGGAAAAATGACAGAAAAGCATCTTACTTTAAGACAGAGAGTCCCAAGGTGCTCATTTTCACTCTGCTCTGGCACAGGATGCCTGTAGTCAGTGTTTTCCTTTTCTGCTGCATCCTATACCAAGATTAGTTTACAATTTTTCATGTTATTTAACCAGTACATTTTCTCCATTTTATTTTCCATTTCCTTTACTCTTAGAACTCAAAGGAGAGCTGTTCATGCTTTTCTCTACGCAGCACGAATCTTTTTGACTTGATGTTGGCTCTGGGTCAAATATTCGTGCGTTATTAGTGTAAAATCTTTGCAAAGTAAAAAGCTACTCTGCTGGAAAACCAGCACACTGATGAGCACGTTCCTTTTGGTAGCAATTAACTGCAATACTGTGGAGGAGTACGAACAAAGGTGTGAACAACACATGAAAATCTACAGCAATGTCTTTTTTTTTTTCCCAGCTGAAATATGAGAGCTGTCTGCATGTATATCTTTACTTATATAGGATCTACTGCAGTTATAAAACTGGCAAAAAATAAAATAAAATAAAAATAAAGGAACACTAAACATAATTTAAACCAGTAATAAGAACTTAATTTGCCCAAACTGTCAAATGTATTGTCGGCGTTGCCGCACATGACAAAACTCATCACTTCATCACGATTGCCTTAGAACAATATGAGTTAGCTTTGAATGGCTGCCCTTAAAATCTGGCAATAGAAAACAAGTGCAAGGCACCCATTAACACGAGCTCCAAAAGTTAAAAGGAAAAGGAGTTGTGCTCCAGGAACCAATTATGATGTTTGCTACTCGCTAGTGCCACCACATGGAGTGATATTTGAATATAATCCAACCATTACAGAACCAGGGAGCAGTCTGTAAATAATACATTGTACACCATACTTCAGGAAGACAGCAGAGGAAGATATATAATTGCCTCTCTACTGTGTGAAGCTCAGACTGCATCCTCATGAAAGTGGAGATGTCCCATTTCTAAGAGCATGAATGCACTGTAGTAAAAGCACAACAGTCAAACTGCTTTATTCCTCCAATAAAAGAAAGAACCATTTGGTAAAAGGATGCATTACACATTTTCTATTTAAATCAGTTTATAAGAAACAGATGTTAAGTTTCCTTTGGTAAGAAAAAAAGAGGGGTTATAAATGAATTAAAGCAACTTCTCAGTGGTGGTTCTACTCTTCTTTGTTCCTTTAGAACTTCACGTCAGAAGTGAAGCAAACTGAAATATAAGGTGCTATAATAAGCTAACAGAAGAAGGACAAACTGTATTTAACTGCCAGTGCCACAAATCATGCCAAAGCATCCTGTGCTACAGCACAAGAACCAAACACGTGCAACGCAAATACTCATTAAAACAAAGGGACTGTCAAACACGAAATACCTACGGTATTTCCCTATGCTGGCAAACGTAGAAGAGAGACTGACAAAATGACTGCGTAACAAACCTGCTGTGCTGTCAGTTCAGTTCCCCTCTCGTCTGAAGACACAGCACGAGCTGGCTGCAGGACTCGCACAAAACCAGGAACTGTTTTGGGAACAACGCTGATCTAGGCTGGGAGATACTTTAGATACGAGACAATTGTCTTGTATGTCAGCTCTAGATTTTCCTTCTCTTTCTTCTTAGCATTTGCTATCTATGAGCTGTCTTTTATTTACGTATTGCTTAACCCTCACGTCAGTGCTGCCCATAGAAGAGCTGGAGTTAGCTATCGGCCTCCGCGGTTTCGCGCTCGGCCGGTGGGGTGCAGGCAGGCTGAGGCTGGGTGTGGGAACGCTGTCTCCCACATGGCTCCACTGAACTCATCCTTAACGATCTACTCCTGCTTACCTAACTTCAACACTATTTTTCCTGAGACTGCATTAATGAATCCAATAAATAAAGCATTGTATCACCCATGCAGTATAGACATTAATTTTCGAACAAAACATTAATCAATTTAAATTTATGTACTAATGCAGACACAATCAATTTGAACTTCTTATGACAATTAACAAAGCTTTTGCTACATCCCTAAAACACACTGACCCATCAATTACGGTTTGCATCAAACTAATGCTAATGGTACTTCCTTCTTCCTTAGGCTGTCAGCAGCCTACCTGATTGGTCAGCTTCATTGCAGCAGATCAATTAATATAAATTATACATGCACGGAAAGATGGGTTAATATCATAAGTTCATTTAATTAATTGTGTTTGATTAAATGAGGTACTTTCATTAGCCCTCTTAGCCATGAACCATATATACATCATAATCCTTTTACAAGCTCAGCCGTCCAGACACAGACCTGACATTGGGAGCATATTCAAATTACCAGCCGCAGCCATGCAAACCTCCCTGCATAATTAACAACTAAACGAGCTGCAGTCACTTAAGCTGAAAAGAAAACTGTTCACATCAACCTCTCTGATACTGTTTAAATTGAAGATGTCATGGGTAAAACAAAGGTGAACAGACAATGGTAATTAAAAATTAAAAAGGACAAGGGGGATTTGCTACTAATGGAAGTGAAGTGAAAAGAGGGCTAAGGGCCTGGTTCTTAAAAAAAAAAAAAAGAAAGAGAAAAAAAAGAAAAAGGATGCTGGTGTTAGGTGATTCTGCTCTTGCTCTTTTTAAGAGCGAGGCAGGGCGAGCTGCGTACGTCAGGCTTCAGAAGGAAAGTGATACCTTGGAACAGAGATCGTCCTCCAGCTGGATGAGCTTATAGGAAACTTCACATTAACAAGTGAAAACCTAATACAGGCACAGCCAAGTACTTTGGTTTTTACCCCATATGGGAAATGAGCCATTTCCATGGGAAACATTGCATTTTCCTCAACTTCAAGAGGAGTCTAAAGAGCAGTCTGAGACCTGCCTCCTTGCCTCACCTAACTGCTGTGAAAGGAATTCTTTACAATGAATTTTTCTAGAAGTAACTTATGAGTCCCAACATGAGAAAAAATACCCATCTGATGGAAGATTTTCTCTCTTCCTTGGTTCAGTGCCTCCTCTTGCAGGCAGTTTCAATTCATGGTTGTGCTCAATGATCATACCCTGATGACAATGATCATACCCTGATGACAATGATCATACCCTGATGACATTCTGCACGTTAAGTACAAAAGAAACATGACAAAACCCCATGGATATCCAGGTCTTCCAGCTGTCGGTTCATTATCTCGAATAAAAATACGTAGTCACTACTATGATATTCCAAGCAGAAAAGTACAGGTGTGTTTTTCCAAACCAGGAGCACCTTAGAAATATATCGCAGAGTTTTCTCCATTGTTTCAATATAAGCAATTAACTACTGCAAATCCTACTGCAGATGCAATTCGAAGGAGGCAGGAAGATATCAGGGCATCCAGCTATACAGTAAAAAGTTGTGTTTTGGGATACTCAGACTTTCAAAGTTAATTTCAGTAGCCACCACTGACAGAAACCTCGTTAGAGTGAAATTCCTCTGAATTCATGGAAAGCCTTTAGCAGACTCTGCCCGTTGAATGTTGTCCTCTGTAAAATGGGGAAAGGGCACTCTGGGGTAAAACACTGTCAGGGAAGGGAAGGAATGACAGAAAGACAAGAGAGTCTTCAGAGTGCTGTTGACTAGCCAGGACTTCCAAAAGACATGAATTAACTTGTGTGTAGCTGTCCTGGAAACTCACAGGAGCTTACTGCTTAATGTCAAAGTCATGCAAGCTGTCCCATTCTTCAGCACAGCTCACAGAATCACCAAATTGTGAGTTGGAAGTTGTAACTGGAAGGGATCTAGAGACCATCTAGTCCCATCCATATCCCCCCATCAAAACAGGTCTGCCCAGAGCCCATTACACAGGATCATATCCAGGAGGGTTTTGAAAGTCTCCAGAGAAGGAGATAAAGCACTGCTGCAAGATCTCTGCTGTCCTGTTACATAAATGTTCTTTAAACATATATTTTGATCACAAGCCCTATGAAAAAATCTTGTTCTGATCACAGGAAAACAAACTATTACCTCAAAATAATAACAATTAAAAAAAAAAAGCAGCAGTTTCTGTGAGGGTCCAGCAATTTGGTCACCACAGAAACATTTGATGACTCCTTTTCAAAACTACTGCAATGCAAGAACATGACTTGGTCTTGTGATGTACACCAACTATTTGGACTCTTCTGCTCTTAGACCATGGGCCTGAATTGCAGTTTCATGAGAATGGTCATAGCATTTTGAGAAAACTGTGGAGGAGGAGAACTGTCATGTTGCTATATACACCGAACTAAATATCAGAAATATTACCTGCATAATACTGCTGAGGTAGAATTGACTTGGGAAGGGGATCAACTGCACAGGAACTGCACTTCTGTCACTTGGAGTAAAAACCCACATGATAAATAATCATTCTGAGAACTATGATGGTTAAATATCACCAAATTCCAACAGGTACTTTACTTGATACATCTGTCTTTAAGTCTTCCAATAAATATTAATAACTTCACTTTATCACTGGCTTAAGTAGAGGGAGTAACAGTACAGTTTATTCAGGGAATTGTAGCCTACAATTCCTCATGCTAACAACAGCAAGCACAAGTAGAACTTGATCTCTTACTACTCTCTTTATTCAGGCCATGTTTCTATTTGAATATTTCAGTGGAGAACCCAAACTTTCCGAATTTTTACATGGGTGAAGTTCCCATTGTGGGACGCAGACATGGAACCAAGAAATGAACTGCAAGTCATTTTAGGAAGAGAAAAAAGGGGAAAGACAGTCTGAGCCTTGTGACTATCAAATCATGTAGAAAACGTCCCCGCAACCAGGGTCCAATGTTGATAATCTCAAGAGTAATCCAAACAGATTCTTAGTTCATGTAATGACAACCCATGTCTTGTTATCGTTTGCCTTCTCCTTCATACACATTTGTTTTCAAAATGTAACCTTTAAGAATTCAATTCCTGGAGTTTAACTAATCTGCTTTCTTTACTAAAGCATGAATAATATGCCTAAGTATTGCTAATTCAGCACTGAAAAATAAATTACACTTTAAGCCAAACAATTAACCCACAACTTCAAAATGCTTCTATGTTTCAATGAAAGTTGCAAGGAGAAATAATGAGGCTGCCCCCATTGCTGCCCTCATCTTAAAATCTATGAAAATTTCACAGGATCAAGTAATATTAAATCAAGTCGTTGCTGACTCAGAACTTCATCCAATAACTCATCACAGAAGCAGCCTTACTCCAAGTTTTGAAATTATTCCACAGTGGCTTTTCCTTGGGATACTCCCACAGATGTACCCCACACGTGTGTCAAAGTCGTACCTACATCCTTAGGGAATGACACTGCAATTCAATTCCACTTGATCAGAATTTGTTGCTCAATTTACATCTTGACTGCACTGAAAAAAATTAAGTTATCTTTGATGAAAACCCCAACCAAACAACACCCCAACCAAACAACACCCCAACCAAACAAGAAAAAAGGAAAAAAAAAAACCAAAAAACCAACACCAAGAAAAACCACCAGCACAACTCTATAACTGTTCAATTCCCCTTCTACAAAGCTATGGAGAAAAAAAGCACCAAGTGGTTTATATAATTTTCTTGTTAATTACTCCTCCCTGTGACCTCAAACATCCCAAGTCTGTCCCTATTCACTGGAACATAACCAGAAAAAAGTGGAAAACAGAACAGAAGCTTCTGATATAAAGATAAGGAAAGTCAAAACAATGACAACAACCATCATAAACCCATCTGCCATTTAAATCTTTCTCATAAGCTGAATAATAGGAGTTTATTTTCTTTTTCCTTTGCATTTGAAATGCAATATTTGTGCTCTGTACTTTCTCTGTAACACGTGAAGGTGTCACTGGCACTTAAGCACTGCAGAGAATTCTGAAACATCTTCTGGTTTAGGTGTCAGTGAGGTTGTCAACAACTGTAGAAGAAATACTGCATCCAGAATTTGCATTGCAACTGGAAAGAAAGTGTTTGGTACAGCATTTTTTTTTTTTTTTTTTTTTTTCAGTCAGAGACTAGATCATCTGTATCATAAGCTTCTGAGATTTTACTCATGTACAGTCTTTTGGTTTTTAAGCACAATCTATTTCCTTCATTTTACTGATACTGTTTTGATCCTAGGTTAGATTTTTGCCCTTTCAAAAAAACCATTTTAACCTCGTTTCACATATACGCAGGCATTTAAAATCAAAACTATCAAGAAAGTATCAGGTAAGCAAATAAAACTCCTAAAATAAGGGCTCACAGAAGCGTATTCAACATATTCTATAACCCAAGCAACATCCACCTGAATGCAAAGTTCATGTTTTGTCTACTTGTTTCTTGATTTTATTGACAATTATGCTGGTTTATTAGGGAATACTAGATAACCTTCAAAGCCTACCAGGTACTTATAAAAAGTTATAAAAACCCCACTGACTGGCTTCCAAATTAATATCATCTTTCATCAAATTAACATGTAACACTTATTCCTCATGCTGAAAGAGCCTTTAATAGTCATCATTGGCACTGAGACGTTCAAAGCATCCTATCTTGCATTTCTACAGACCTCTCGTATTTAGCAGGTGTTGCCCTCAAAAAAAAAAAAAGAAATCTTCTTACAAAAATTTTCATTTATATCTTTGAAGATTTTAAATTTTCTAATTGGCATAATCAGCAACATATTGCCAAGTATAGAAAAAATAACGTCGTGCTGCTTCTAACTGTTGTGAGTTCTCCTACAGACACCATTAAAACCTACGCAACTTCTTGCAAAATACACAGTTAAGCATAAAAAGGAGGGGGAAAAAAAGATTTTAAATGGCCTTCATACACTTATCCAGATAGTTTTCTTAGCGAAGATAGACAGGCAGAACTTTACTGATATCTAAACTAAAGGAGATCCTGAGATACTTAAAGTCCCATACTATGATAGGCAGTAGAACAGAAATCACAGACAGTACAGTTTGCAGCAGCTCAAAATTCAGGCCTGATGTACAATGCACATAGACTCATAGACCATTTCAGTTGGAAAAGACCTTTAAGATCATTGAGTACAACTGTAATCCTAATGGTAAACCCATTATGGCTCAAAATGCCTATTTAGAAACCACTCAAGTATTGAGATTCTTCTTTCTTTGAATCAGAGGCTTTTTATATATTTAAAACAAAATCAGCCTACTGCCATTACTTCCAAGCCTGGAAGAAGTGATGTGTTATATAGAATTCACTGGAGCGTGCCTTTCTCTCAAGCTCTGTAAGTAATAGCAGTGCTCCAATTTTTGTATTAAATACATAGGAAAAAAAAAAAAAAAAAAAAAGTCTTGATTTTTAAACCATAAAGAGAACTGAAAGCTCTTTATAGAGAGGATCAGTTTCCTTCAATTGATTTTTAAAGGCCATTTTTGGTCTCAGGATTGGCAGTGTGGGAGGAAAAGAGAAAGGGTGAAGGAGAACAACTGTCTCTCTTTAAAAAACAATGAAATTCATTGCAAGAAATAAATCTGACAGGGGAAATAGAAAAATCCAAACTTTGCATTATTCTGGTTTTTGACAAGTGAACCTTTCTCCATTTTTAGTTCGGCTTACATGAGTCTTGTCAAGAATCACTGTTAACACTGACAGCTTTATTATTTCTAAATTTCTTTTACTGTTATTGGAAACACTCTTTGCACCACATAGGCTAACGTAATTATAACACAATGATAGGGGTGAAGAGAGCAATATTTATGTTGCTATATGTTAAGAATGAAACTTGGCAGTGCAAGCACTGCATTTTGCAAGCGCATGTGCGCACATGCTGGAAGAGAACCACGTTTTCCTCTTAGAGGCAACACTTTATAAAGCATTACATTCACAGTCAAAAACCCCCCAAAATTGGCCATAATTAAAAGAAGCATAAAAACATACTGCCTTTCAGTAAAACTGCTCAGACACTAAGTTCTTTTAAAACTGTTTAACATCCAACTTGTTCTCTGCTCACCGAAAACACTTACTGGATTATATAAAATAAACTGCTTATAAATGAAAGCCTCCCCTCCCACATACAAACACACACACACGTGTGCTTTCTGTTCTTAAACGTGTATTTCAGTAACAGCCTTGGGTCAGAATGCTCCTTACAACATTCACAGAGAACTGCTACTGAAATCCTAACTGCCCTTCTACAGGGATTAAAAATCCCTCACTTTATCAATTTTAAAACCCAACCACACAGGCAATATTACATTTTATCCTTTTTTTTATTATTATTCAGCAGTATTTTGATATCTTGGCTGTCATCTAACTTCAGGCAAGCCATCTGAGGGACCTAAATGTAAAGCTACCTCCAGAAGCTGATTCCTCCAGTCCTTTACCATTGTTTTTCTGAGTGAAGTGACAGTAGTTATGAAGGATGTAGGCAAAGGATCATAATGCTTAATGGCTACTAGCATAAAAAAGCATGCTAAGTCTTCAGAGGCACTGAAAACTCAAGTGACCACTGTACATCCACGGTCATAATTCCAAAATTTTCAATGCTAAATTCCAAACGACGTGAGAAGATTTACAATGACTTCATGTAAGCTCTGAAATTATTACTAGAAGCAATAACCTTGTGAAGACCAAGTTGGCTAAAAGCAGAAATGTGATGATTGGAAAAACATTCCCAGAAAATCTTGGAATTCAGTACTAGGAGCAGGGCTAGCCCCGTCCTACAGCCGTGAGAACCTCCCAGGCTTTGGGCTTTCACCTGCACAAGAAATGCCAAATCCAATTCAGCAGAAGGAAAAGTAATTCAGTGGCTGAGTAAGATGAAAGAAGATCCCGAGTGTCGTCCTCTCCATTAAAATATTCTGGTTTGGGACTTTTCAGACAGAGGTTGACTTCCCTTTTTCTCCTCCCCCCCCGCCCCAGGTCTGCCCCTGGGCAAATCCCATGTATCTAATTTTGAAACTGGGACAACTGCTGCTCCCACACCTCAAATCTGTGCTGCCAAATGCCCACATTAATGTTTAGGAAGCACTTACAACTCCAGTGAAGATCACCAAAGGCATTTCAGTGTATATAAGATATTTGGACACAAATTCAACCACAGTAATGGAAGTTCAGCTCTGTAAGATTTCTGAACACCTGAACTGAAAGGAAATTTGCTGGCTTGCTAAAGAAGAAAACTAAGTCTAAACAATAATTTATTTTTTCTGTCCGTAACACAGAGAAGCATATTCTTTACAAGTAGTAAAATCCACAAAATGAGGTATGAAAAGAAATCCCTGTCTTGGAGAGCTTGCCAGATTAGCATAGAGGTGTTGTGGTGACACAAACAGTCCTTTGCCTCCTGAAAAGAGGGTGTCCCCTCTCCCAGAACAGCTGCTGTACTGCCAGTACTGGATCCAGAGTTAGCACCAGCACTTTGCTACTGCTAAAGCTTTCAGCAGAAGGCTTCTGTGAGAGAAGGTCCTGTGTGATTAAATCCAGGAGCTGGCAGCGGAATCGGGGAAATCCACCCATACTTACCTTTCCTTTAGCAGAATTATTTTAATCATGCACAGTCAAGAAATTATTGGAAATAATTCCTGTGGTGCTTGCACCTCCAATAACCACCCATCATTGACAGCACGTGCCCAAAGCATGTAATTCTAAGACAGGCTAAAGAAGAATGAGGTGTTGAAGACCACACTCATGTGAAGGTTCTTGAACACTTCACTGCCCAAGTCTTGGCTGACACGAGTGTCCCAGCTCGGTCCGTATCCCTGACTCCAGTGAGGCCAGGTGGGAAAACAAGGGGGGAGGTTTAGTTCTCCGAGCTGGACCTACACTCAGCTTTCTGTGCTAAACGTCAGGAATTGCACTTGGAAGGCTGCATCTTCAAACTCACCCCTACTGGGAATTCAGGTATCTGACTCCAAAGCACTGGAAATGGTTTGTCTTCGAGGCAAGAGCTGAAGTCCATGACTTTTCAAAAACAAAAGAGCAGAGAATCTTTCCCTCCCTGCAATACGAAGTCCCCAGAGATAACAGGAAACATTTAATGCACCCACCCAAGATGCTCAGTTTAATCCTTCCGGATCCACCTCCCATTTCCCGGAAGAGTACGCAGTTTACC
>JANHGN010021891.1:159913-161623 GCA_024605025.1 Megaceryle maxima | reverse complement strand
TTAAAGGCTAAGTTTTGCTTGAAGGTTTATTTAAACTTGTATATGAATAACCCCATTAAAAAAAAAAAAAAACCAAAACCAAAAAACAAAAAACACACACACAAAACAAATTTTAACCTTTTTTTAAACCAAAAATATTCTGTATTTTCTCAACTGTAATTGCTAGTTTAGCTCTTGGATGATTGATCATGATTAAATAGTTGCTTGTCCTATTATTTTAAATTAAGGCTACAACTTCTTTCCTTGCAAGGTACATATATGAATTGACTTTTTATAGGAAGCAACTGAGGAAGGAATAAATTAGTTGTAAATTGGAAACATGCAAGTTTGTTTCTCTTCTGTTTGCCAAAATTATCCTCAGGATGCCATAGAATCTGTACAAGTACCCAGGAAAAAGAGTTTAAGTGCAATGGATGGCCTCCTGCTACAGTATTTATTCTGGACAATATGTTGACAGAATTACAAGGTGTGGTGCAAATTCCTAGGGATAATTGTTACTTCTGCCATTTATTCTCTTCTGGCTAAGTCACAGGAATCATGTCAAACTGACTTTGTCTACAACATACTTTTGCTCAGAAGTTTTTGTGGCCTGATAATGCTGAAAGCTCTTGCAACAGGTCTACCCAAGTTAGGATGTCCAAAGGATGACAAACACAAACCCCTCTGAGTTATACAAGGACATTCATATGGAAACAAATCAGAAGAGCAGCTCTGTGGACATCCTGAGCAGCACAGGGCAATCTGGAGAAGACTTCATTTATTACTATTCATTCTATTAGGCAAACTTAATATTTTGGGATTTATTTCCAAAACTTTATCTGAAGTTTCAGATGCAGTTGGGTTACAACTGAAATAGCATAAAATATTTTTATGGAATCATTTTCCTAGATAAAATGATCAGACAGAGTAGTCAGTCATCATTTTTGGTTTTGTACAAAAGGTACCTAATGAGAAAATGATTCAAACCTCATATTGCTCAGAACAAAAACTGGTTGGAGCTCCGGTGAATTAGCTGAATTCCAGCTCTCACTTTGGAGAGCTGGTATCAAACATTTCATCTCAGTATTACTTTACAGAAAATTCATATAAAGAAGTCAGTCTCAACATTTACTTATCTTTCTTTAATTTCACTAGGGTTTTAATGCTTGGAAGCTATTCTTCAGTTGCTGATTTGTGTAAACAGGTAAGACAGAAGCCCAAAATACAGATAACTACATGATCAAGCATCAAATCCAAATATAAAGAACAGAATTAATTTGATAGAATTTAGAAGGGAACAAACAGCAGTGGCAGATTTTTCTGTTGTTTTTCACTACGGCTTCTCTTGCACTGTCCCCTCAAATAGTTCACAGGGGCTTGGGAGACAGCTTCACTCACCAGCAGGGCAGTGCCTCTGTTCCTAAGCCACCAATAACAAAGGAAAGAGCACTGTCCAAGGCCAGCTCTGCACTGCTAGAGAAGGTCCACAGAAGGTCCACCTACCAGCTTGGAGAGGGCTTGTTTGCTAACAACACAGTGTGTGCCAGGATTGCTGGGGCATCTCCTGGGGCACGGAAGCGTGCATTCTGCCCAAGGTGATGGACCTGGCACCTCAGCTAGGCTTGTGCCTTTTTGCTGTGCCCTAGGTAGGGCTTTGGGATTCCCAGTTTGAGCTCACCCAGTTCAGCCCAGCTGACAATTTTTTTTCTCTTTTGAAGCGTGACAAGGCAA
>JANHGN010021891.1:142413-154913 GCA_024605025.1 Megaceryle maxima | reverse complement strand
TAAATAAAGCCTATTCTAATAAACAGACCCAATGAAAAGCAGGATCAGAATCTGCAGAAATGTATATGATAAATGCAGTTCTTGAATGCTATCTGGCTTTCAAAAAAATTCAGACAGAGGATTTTCAGAAGTGTTTCACTCTAATTTTAAACTTGGTGTGAACTTCTCACTAATTTCATCGAGACCAAAGTAAACTACCACAGAAAAGTTGTGGAATCACAAGAATTAGTGCCCAAACCAGTGTGCAGCTTAGACAGTGGGATAGTGTAGTGAGGGGGGGAACCCTTTGAAGTGCCTGACTGAGCACGACCTGGCTGCTGCCCCTCAAAACATCCCCACACTTCACATCACCCTGTGAATCCCAATGGATAACAGCATTCTTTGAGGAATAGTGGGAAAATGAGAAAATCTCATTAAGGATTTTATTAATGACATTTTCAGAAGAACAACGTGTATTTTCTAACTCAGATCAGCATTCAACTTCACCTGCCAAAGGTGTTACTGGGCCTTACGGGAAGGGCAAGGTGATGGTGAGCTCCTCGGATGGGTTCTCTTTGGCAAGAGAAAAGGCACCACAGATCCTCCAGAAGTACCTCTAACATGGGAAATTGTCCTGGTAGAATATTTAGCAAATTCAACATAATACAAAACTAACTGAGGGAAAAAATAAGTCAAAGTCTCAACAAGTGTGGTCTTGTTTTTCTCTTCCTTCAAGTAACCCACACCCAAACAGTAATGCGTGGGGAGGTAAGCAGCACAGGCATAAGGTATGAATCCACACAGCATATTCATCACAGACCCACCTTAGTCTCTATGTTTCTTTCCTTCTGCTCTCCTAACCAGCTCCGGAGGGTGCAATCAATTTAACTTCCCCTTGGGGCGCAGGGAACAGAGATATTGGGATGAAGGCTTTCATCACTGGACATGCTTATGTCTTGTTTTTTCCAAACGAACAAAACTCATGCAGAATTTTAAATATTTTCCTTTCTGCTATGTCCCTAATTGATTACAGTTTACTCAGGGAAGACTCAGCGTCTTCCATCCCATCCTAGAGGGCAAGCTACTGTCTCAAAACAAATTTTATTCAAAAATGTAATCCCCCCATTTCGCATTCCACGGCTCTGCGCATCCAGTTCAAGGAGGGTTAGTGTCCAGGTAACTTTTATCATATGCAATTCAGTAACTTAAATTGAAAACTTCCAAGTGAAAATGCCACACATTTTTCAGTTCCACTGTATTGTGAAGACAAAGGCAAATTCTGTAAGCACAGTGAAGCTTCTGATCAGCTGTACCTCTAATCGCAGCTGCTGGAACACTCAAGATTTCCCACCAAAGAGTTAAATATATTATCACTCATGAAAGTAACAAAATATTCATTTCAATGTAATAGGCAGGAAAAAAAAGTCTTATATGCTACTGGTAAGGTTTCATCCAACTGCTCCTAGAAGTTCTGCTTTTACTACAGGTTCCAGTGGACAGTCATGGATCAAGATACATCAAGTATTAATTAAACTAAAAGATGTTAATAACAAGCCCACCAGATCACTTGCCTGCTGCTCAGGCATCCCTTGCTTCAAAAGCAGAGTATGTAGGTTGGCACACAGTTTTGTAAACTTTCCCCTCTCTCCCCTCTAAAATATGTCATCTAATTATCTTCTCCTTAAAAATCATGTTTTTAAGAGACAGATGCTAAACGTTCAAAAAAAGTCCCGAGTCCTAGTGCTAAGATGAGCTGTAAAATGAGTGGTAACATCAAAGCTCAAAACCAAACCAGGGGTGCAGAGGGCATGTTTGTGTGAATTCAGTGCTTTAATCTTTCAAATCAACAATGAGAACACTGACAGATTTCAAATCAAAGTGATTCCCTTCTTGCAACATTCCTTTTTTGTTTGGCTCAATCACAGGTAAGCTTAAAAAAAAAAAAATGACTGGTTCAACCACATGAAAGTGAATTTTATGCCTGTACTTTTTATCAGGGTATTTGTTCTTGGTGAACTATTTCAAAATAACCTTGTTCCTTATTACTACATCACTCTCAGATAAAATTGCCCTGTTCTGGTTATGAACTACTAGGAACATATTCACATGGAAAGAAAGGGTTCTTGTAGCATTGTGTGCCAATAGCCCAGCAGAATATATTTTAATTACTTAAAAAAACCCAAGAGGGATTAATCAGAATGCAGAAGTGACCTAGCATTTATTGGTGTACATCCAAGCCGTCACAGGACCTCTAAAACTAAAAATAATCAGGTGCTTCACCCTATCCTTACTAATGAAAAAGCTGCCAATAATTCCTTCCATTGGTGGCTGATTTAGTAAAACTTTTATGAAGACAGTAAATTTCATGTTTTAGCATACATGACAGTCACATTCTCAATGTTAAGATGCAAGACAAACAGAAATCAATATTCCCCAACCTGAGCATGAATTTTGTCAACTTCCAATTATTATCTTGCTTGTGGGAAAGATCGAGGAATAATTGAGGTTCCTGGTCTTGATGTCACAGAAGAGATAGATAATTTCAATTGTGAACAGATATAATCCCAGATATCACATGCTTAACCTGGCTACGTTCAGCACACGGTCTGTAGGTATCTGCTGGAGTCTTATGCATTTTGTGGACCATAGGAAGAAGAACAAACTGGGTTTTATTACTTAAACTGTCATTTTCACCTTAATCCTCAGGTGAAGAGAGATTTCAACTTACAGCTATACTATATTTTAATTCTATTTACTATATCAGTATCTCCTTCAGACTCTTTTGTACTGGAAATCATGACTTAAAACTCGGTGATAAGCAAGTACGCGTATTTACCATGCTTACAGACACAAAACTAGCTTGAGTAGTAAACTAGAAACAGTAAGTACCAGTAACAGCAAAGAATCAGTTTTCTTCTAGAAAATGGAAGTTGAGCTTTTTATTTCTTAATATGAAGAAGAGTAAGGAAAAACACACCCCAGAAGCACCAGTCACCATCTTTTCATCTGAAGTAAGAGTACTGTGGGTGCCAAGACTGAAGTGGAATTGTACAAGAATGGAAGGTAATGCTGGTTGACATCATCAGCACAGGCCACGTCCCTTCGTTGATTAGCACTAGCATAAAAATATCAGTAGCAATAGATCAGCATCCAAATATGGACTCCTGAATCTCAGCTTCCCAGTGACTCCCAGTTTCAGACGATCTGTCCTGGCTGGACAATGTTGGCATTGCCTCCTCCCGCATTAGGGTGCTATGAAAGGCACTGAGTTCTTGGTTTATCTCTTAGCTGCTCTGTTTTTGACATCATGTGGTTAATTTTAAAGCAGTTAAAAAGCTGAAAGTGGATCATCAGGAGAAGAGCGTTTTGAAGAATTGGCACAACCTCACTTCACGGAGGAGATAGAGAACTCCCACCTCGGCACTCCCAAAAGTGCTGCTGCACCTCTCAATCACTGACACAAACTCCATCTCATCTCCTCTGAGTCTCCTTTCAAAGCGACTCTAAACATGCTGACCCACTAACGCTGAACTACAGCCTAACTACTTTCTAACAAAGCCATCTGAGCATCTGCATTTTAAAGCATTTTCAAAAGATTCAGGTAAGTAAAATTTGGAGATGGAAGAGATTCTCTGTCTGAGGTGTCTGAACAAGCCATGTTAATGCTCATGTAACCAGGAGCGTCTCAGGAACTCATTATCTTCACCTATTCATTTTTTGGAAAGCACATCAACACCCAAAGTAGCCATTATGAGGCAGGATATAGAAGGTAACATCTCAGAATTACCTTACCCTGATTACCTCAGTCTTGTACCACAAAATCTACATTAGATCCCAATGCAAAAAGAGACACTCACCAGACAACCTGGCTGCACAAATTCAGTATTTCGGTTCAGAAATCAAAGAAAATCCTTTGTTAGACACCTACACCATGTTCTAGACAACTTAAATTCTAGACACTCTTAAATTCTCCACTGACACACCAAATCTGAAGCTGTTATGGATCTACTTTTATAGAGAACTTTAAAAAAAATAGTTGAAAAATGTATGCTCTTACATGGTGTATGACATCTATAGCATATCCTTGCAGTAGTTTAGGGGACCTGAATAAATAAGAGAATCATTTTAGTTGAAAGAGACCTTTAAGATCATCAAGTCCAACTCATAACCCAGCACTGCCAGGTCACCAGTAAAGCACGTTCCTCAGTTTTATTAATAAAATACATATTTATTTTTAAAAGTATTTAGCTTTCCAAGTCTGCTTTTTCACGATTTCTTGGAGTGACACTTGTTCTGACAATTTGGTTTGGACTCTTTTTCTTTTGATTCGTTGTTTGGTTTATTTTTATTGTTAAGAGATAATAACAATATCCAGGGGATAACATCCTAAAGATGACTTCTCAATTGCATTTGTCTTTGTCAATACCACCTGCTGTCTTCCAAGGATATCTTGTTCTTCACCTCTAATTCCACAAAAAATCCAGACTAGGAGAAGAATGAAGCTAAGGCTAAGCACCAACCTCTTGTGGGTACACCTGCCACAGAAACACGATGAGCAGCTCACCAATACATACACACCATCAGAAATCGCTACCACAGCCTCAGTTATGCTGGGAAGTAGGCAGGTTCAGTTATGGCCTTTTCTTGTTGCATTCGATTTCATTTGGGAGACATACACGGCACAAAAGCAGTATTCACCAATATAAATGATCATACCTTACAAGCACTTTGCTAGTATAGAATCCCTTCTTGGACCATTATTTTCATGCTTTATACAAGATAGAGAAGCTTTCAAAAACAGATAATAACACAAGTACCACCTAGAGTAAAGAATAGTTTATTGGGTGGGGAGCAGCACGTGTCTTAACAGAGCCCCTTTGTTTTCCCTTGTAGCTATGAGAGAGATTCAAGCACATTTCCTAGAAAGAGGAAAGAGTACCTAGAAGAACCAAAACACTATTTGAAAAGCTCATGCAAGGGAGAAGACATTCCAAACCAGAAAAAAAAAAAACCACCAAAACACAAAAAAGCCACAATATAGAGAAAACCAGGGGAGATTCTATAGTTACAGATGTTCAAATGGGTATTCTGGATTGGCACAAGCTCACTTCTAAAAGACATAAAGGTAGTGGAGATTAATTCCCTGGATGAAAACAAAGGAAGCTTTTTCCTAAATACTTGCAAGGTGTGCATACATGAAGCACCACTGGTTGTATTCAAAAATGAGATTATTCTCTTAAAAAAAATAATTATAAAGAAAAGCATTTGACTCTAACCAGAGCTTCCTTAACAGATGGATAGGGGAATGGCAGAATAATACAATCCCGTCTGCTGCCTGAGTCCCTGCTGAGAGCTACTTCCAAGCTGACAATACAATTCTGTTTGTGGCTAAAATCATGTTGTAAAGGCAGTTTAGTTCCTTAGTTCTTTTTTTGTGTTTTGTTATTTTTTGGTTGTGGTGTTTTGCTTTGGGTTTTTTTTTGGGGGGGGGGGGAGGGGAGGAAACTGAGAGATTGTTTTGCTTTATTATTAGGTATTACTAAGAAAATCATCTGAGAAAAAGTTGAGTATGTTACCTTTTATTTCAAAGCCACTTGTACTAAAATCATCTTCTGAAATAGAAGGATGGGATCTGAGGAAAAGTTTAAGTCCATGCATTTCCAGGACAAGTATGATGGGTAAAATGACAGATCACCATTGACTTCAATAGGGTATGTATCATAGGATATGAACTCGTTAAACAGAGTACTGGCATTGATGCTGCCTGAAAAGGACTAAATCATTGAATTGTGGTGTTCACACAGGGCAGGGATGTGCATTAAGTAAAAAAAATAAAAAAATAAGAAAAACACCCCACACAACCAACAACCCAAACAAATCACTTAGGACTGATATAAAAAACCAAAGCAGTTAATTTCTGACTGGTAGAAAAGGAGATTTTCTATTTTACTGGATATGGATCTGATGTAACTTGTATAGTCCAAACAAACTAAACACAATGCTTCTGAAAATCTGTTAATGCAGAGATAGAAGGGGGATAAAGCTCTATTCACTCTTCATATTGACATTAAAATAGAAACAAGAGAGGTAGATGAAGACACCTTGAGCCAAGTTGAACCAGGGTACAAAGGAATTTAGTGCTCATTTCCTATAAATGGATTCAGTCTGGCTCCATGACTACTGCAAGATCAGCATCAATAGTAACTCTAGTTGCAAGCCTACACTCAGCAGCAAAACTTGGTTTTTTTCTTTTCATGGACTAGACTTGTAAATGTAAGAAGAATTCTAGAGATAGAAACACCACCACGTAAAACCAGAGTGAGGTCTTTACCATCTCACACTCTCTTATATAAGGGGTTGACTTAACAGGGATATGAAAATTTGAATGTGGCTTCCAATTGATTGTCCAGAACTTTTTTTACTGTAGCAGAAGCTGTTGCTTGCCTACAAATAATGCGCCCTGGTAGAGATTAGCCTGTCACTTCTACGGTTGCATTTCAGTAGAACTCTAGGTCTGATGATTTAAATGATAATGCAGAATGAACCTCTAATAATAACTAATATTCAATGTAACTTCAAACCTAGATGTGAAATGTTGTCACTGACCAGCACACTGAGAAGTCCTCTGATACTTTCACAGCTATGTGGAAATTTTATTCCTGGTAACGGACCTGGCAGAGCCGGCTGGGCAGCTCAGCCTCTGAGACAATCCCCATTTTTTGACCTCCCTTTTATAGTCAGGATATAGCTCAGACTGGTGAAGAAGAAAAGCAAAAAGCCTGTAGATGACTTTCAGGCCAAATGTCCTTCTCCTTACTGCAATGAAATTGTGAATTTAAGAGCCTGGCATTTCACCAGACATTTTGCCTTTTGCATGGCATCCCATGGTTTTTGTTCTCTTGTAAACCTGTCTCTTTGGTAACATATATTTGGAACCATTTTACTTCTTTCTTCAAGAAAGAGAATTTATTACCAAAGAAAGTGTGGGTAGATTCAGATTAGACATTAGGAAGACATTCTTTCCCATGAGGGTGGTGAGACACTGGAAGAGGTTGCCCAGTGGAAGCCCCATCCCTGGAAGTTTTTAAGGCCAGGCTGGATGGGGCTCTGAGCAACCTGCTCTAGTGGGAGGTGTCCCTGCCCATGGAACTGGATGATCTTTAAGGTCCCTTCCAGCCCTGACAATTGTATGGTTCTAAATCCATAGACTTTTAAAGCCAAAAGACGTTACTCTCATGACTTGGCCTCCTGTAACCAGGCAGCCCACACAATTTCGGCCGGTTACCTATTTAGCCAAACTAAATCCTACAGTTTAAGAGATGTAATCTTAATTTCAATCCCAAATGACAGCAAATGGTTGTAATACCTAAATTTAAAAGTTTTCATTTTATTTCTGCTTCAAACTTTGGTGACTTCCCCTTCAAACCCTTATATCTTATTAGGCCTCTGCCTGCCTGACCTGAATCGACTTCCTAAGATCAGCGTGCAACCAACAGCATTTTTCACCTCAAGGCCTGTGCTGGAGCAAAGACTTCATCTTCCACTTGGCTGCCTTAGAAGGATAAGGGCAATCTGCAATTTCTGTTCAATATTATTCCCAGTACTTCTTCAATGCACAGGAATGTTTTTTCCATTCTGGCCATTTCAGAGAGCTGAGAAAATTATAAAAACATTTGAAGATTTGTAAGTGCTGTTCCTTGATGTTCCCACCTTTTATCTGGCCATTTACTAAAATCTTCTCATTTCAAGTACAATTACTGCTCCAATTCCTCCTACTTCAATAGATTCCTCATTCTTTATCAATAGTACAGAGGGAGGAAGAACAAAGAAATCACTTTTCTGAGCAATACACATGCCAGGTTCATTTTTTAACATTAAGAATATTCTGCATTATTAAAAGTTTGGGTTTGTTTGTCTCCAAAGCACATCCCTTGCCTCCACCCTCTTTGGTTTTTTACTCCTCCAATTCAATAGAGGAGAAGATAAAGTGGTGAAAAAGAGAAGGGAAAAAGAATAACTTAAAAGAAAAAAGTTCATCATATCAAGCTATGTTTTTATAAAGAATCTGTTTCAAATAGCTCTGGGATAATGTGGTGGGTTAACCTTGGCTGGCTGCCAGCTGCCCACCACTCTGCTCTCTCATTCTCTCTCCTTAGTGAGACAGGGGAGAAACTTAAGATGAAAAAGCTCATGGGATGAGATAAGAACAGCGAGATTGCTCACCAATTACTGTCTCGGGCAAACTGGACACAACTCGGAGAAGATTAATTTAATTTATTGCCAATTAAAATAGAGTAGGATAGTGAGAAAGCAAAACACAAAACAACACACTTTCCCCCCACCTCTCCCTTTTTCTCAGGCTCAGCTTCACTCCTGACTCCTTCCTTCTGTCCCCACCCCGAGTGAGCTGGGCAGATGGAGAAAGGGGGCTTGCAGTCCGATCCTAACGCTTCCTCTCTGCTGCTCCTTACTCCTTGCACTTTTCCCCTGCTCCAGCACAGGGTCCTTCACGAAGGACTGGATCCCATGAGAACTGCTCCAACTTGGGTCCTTGCCACAGGCTGCAGTTCCTGCCAGCATGGGCTCTCCATGGGCCACAGCTTCCTTCAGGGCACGTTCACCTGACGGCGTGGGGTCCTACATGGGTGGCAGGGGGACATCCTACTTCACCCTGGTCTCATGCATGGACCAAGCAGAGGAATCTCTACTTGGACACCTGGAGCACCTCCTCCATCTCCTTCTAAACTGCCCTTGGTGTCTGAAGGGTTCTCTCTCACATTTCTCTTGCCCCTCTCTCTCGCAGCTGCTGTGCAGCATTTTCTACCCTTTCTGAGCTATCACAGAGATGCCACCAGTGTCACTGTCTCGGCTCAGCTTTGGCCAGTGGTGGGTCCACTTCAAAGCTGGTTGGAGCTGGTTCTGTCCAACATGGGACAGCAATGTTGCTTTTTGCAGAAACCAGCCCTGCACTCCACCCTTCCCCCCCAGCCCCATTGCAATGTAAACAAAATACAATTAGCAATTTATTACAGATTTTTTTTCCTGCTTTTTTTCAATATTTATACAAGGACTACAAAGCAGGGATTTTACTCAACATAGAGAGTCATCAACAGAGCAGGACTTTAAAAAATGTAACTAACTATTCATAATTACATTAGTTTAGAATGATGTTGAGTATGTGAGGCAGTAATATAACTAAGGTTTACATAATAATGATCCATTTGGAAGCACTTAAGCTATTCAAACTCCAGTTATGCAGCACAAACTAGTTGGGACAATAAATGAGTAGTTTCTTGCTCACGGAGTCACAGAACATTCATGGTTGGTAAGGACCTCCTAGATCACCAAGTCCAACCATACCCATAACAAAAAACACCACCTAAAAAAGCTCCAAACACCTAAATACCCTGATCAAACATGACTGCAAAATCACAAAATACCCCCCTAGATGCCTGCCACTAGAGCATGTCCTGAAGCACCAGGTCTACCTGTTTCTTAACTACTGCCAGGGATGGTGACTCAACCACCTCCCTGGGCAGGCTGTTCCAGTGCCTCACCACTCTCTCTGCAAGGAATTTCTTCCTAATATCTCATCTAAACCTCCCCTGCTGCGCTGCAACTTCAGACCATTTCCTCTGGTTCTGTCAGCAGTTGCTGAGAAGAGGCCAACCCCCACCTCTCTACAACCTCCTTTCAGGTAGTTAGAGAGGGCAATGAGGCTGAGGGGGGACCTCATCTTCTCCAAACTAAACATACCCAGCTCTCTCAGCCTCTCTTCATACGACTTGTTCTCTAAACCTCTCACAAGCTTGGTAGCTCTCCCCTGGACACCTTCCAGCAGCTCAATGTCTTTCCTTTGAAAAGCTAAATTTCCTCCTAACTGGGTTAAGGTGCTCAGCCTTATGTTAAAGAGTTTCCTGCTCCATTTCCACTGGTGTCTTCCAGAGACAGGTTCACAAAGAACAAAAATAAAGTTGCTGTAAGCATATGCTCAACTCAGCTGGGGAAATGATGAGAAATGTTTGGTTTGGGTTTTGGTTTTTGTTGATGGTTGGACACTGTGATCTTAGAGATCTTTTCCAACCATGACAATTCCGTGATTCATAACTTCAGGGACTTTGTTTCAGTGGCTTTAGTTTTTGGCTTGATGTCCCCATTCACCCAGCAGGCAGAACAAAGACATAATATCAAGATAAGTAATTTCAAATGGCCTGAAATTGGAAATAACAAATATTTAAAACAAAACCCAAAATCTGATCTGAAGAGATGAAACTCTCAGGAATTTCAGGTTCTGGCAGGTTACAGGTCCACGTCTTCGATGTTTATCCTACAGTTGTCCAGAATCATTGAACTTACATTTTTACTTGAATAAAAACAAAGTGACAATGCAGCTGGGTGGTCCTGTTGGCTCTTGGCTGCCAGCAGCAACCAACTGAAATTCACAACTTGCTACGGCACAAAATTTTCATAACCATGGAGGTACCCAAAACATGGGGCAAGAATTTGAGTTCAGCTTAGGAAAAAATAAAAGGACAAAGTGAAAATGGTGGAAATGCATCAGATATGCAAGGAGCAGATGAACAGTTACCTAATTAAGTCCCCAACCAAAAATGATTAGAATGAAGTAGCTTTAATCTGTAACATATTTTCTCTTTACTCATATCATTCTCTTCAGTTATGATTTGAAGTGTGATATTGGAAAGTGTTCACATATGCTAAAAAAACATTTTACTACTAAAAAGTTAGGTTACATCTCTTTAGCAGCACATATTTTTTTAATTAAATTGATCAAAATGCAGCCGGAACTTTGAGATGATTATTAATTAAATTATTTCTTGATTTGTTGAGGGTTCCAAAGAAAATAATTAAAAGTAGAGATTAAAAAAAACTTCATTCAGTATGTATAGTCACTTAAATTTTGTGTAATAGAGAGCACATTAATTGAGAAAATCCTAGCACATACCACCAAAGTAAATCAATGATGCGATATAAGGAAAAATCCTTACACTCAGAGCTTAGGAACTAAAGTTTCATTTTCCCAAAATCATGGAAAAGTTTCTCCACTACTTGGATACAATTAGAAAAAAAGCTTCCTTTGAAGACAATTCAGGTCAATATGTAAATGGAGGCTGTTACAAATACAATAAAATGAACAATGCACAAAGAAAGCGGAAAAAAAAAAGTTCAGGATCTGATTTAAAAATATAGGCACGTGTAATTGCAGATGCCCAATACATCTTCACAGAAAAGTGGTCTCAGCAAGAAAAGCAAGTACTGGGAATGTCACAGGCTCTATGGATGAAAGTGCCCAAGCAACCGGGTGAAGTACTCAGACAATTCAAAATACACGCCCGGGAAGTTTATCAGCTTCAAACCCCCAGTGCTACTTGACAAACATTAAGCTTTACCTGCAAGTATATAATTAAAATAAATTCTGAATTTGAGCTCTCACTGCCAGATAAGCCTCTCTCATTCTCATGTATCACGAAACACACAGCGAAACGGCTGCACTAAACGGAGCCTTGATGTTAAGTGCGTGTTGCAGCTCCTGTAATGCAGGAAATTAATAATCGCTGTGGCCGCCGATATTCATCTCTTACTTTTCCTTACTATAGTCATAAAATAATTGCTGTCATTTGCAAAGAATATTTCACTATGGGATGTTGAAGGTGGCTCTGCCCCATCTCTCCCCTTTACAGGCTCTGCCAACATCCTGCTAATTTTGAGTCCAGATTCATTTTTAGAATACAGACCCAGTAAGGAAGAAGAGTGACCAGGAATGAGTTGGAGGGGTGGTACTCCACCCACAGGAGAAAACCAAAGGAAGGGAATGGGAGAAACAAATGTGCGGGAGTTGAGAGAACAGTTTTATTCCTAATATGTTGTTTCCTTAAAGCGAGCTTGACTCCAGGAAAAGGACATTTACATTAGCTTGCAGATAGCACTTGGCACCATAGACTACTCCATTAATCCCAGCTGGAAACGAGTAGTAAAATAGTAAATTAGTAAAATTAGTGAATCCCACAGTGGATTGAAATATCACATATGTTGCTAGTTTGAGCGGCATCGCCACTTTATGTTATTACAATAAAGGCAATTTAAGAACTTCAGCTCCTCTGCTCTCCATCCTTTATTAGTAACTCCTGTAACAACCACCTCTACATTACTAATGTCTCTGTGTAATTCCACCTCTATCTAGACCGTTTGGTCTTTTTACAGTCTTTCATTTTCTTAATCAGGGAAAAGGACTATCGGGGCTCCTCGGCACCTTTGCGTAGCCGGCCGTAACTCATCTACCAGGGAGCTCCAGGAATGCATCGCACACCGTCAGCGGCCTGCGCCTGGCAGCGCTCACTGCTGGGGGGACAAACCCAAGAGCAATAGAAGCACTAATGTGTCAGCAAATCATTTCAGTTTGATGTAGAGTCCTTGCTGGATTCACTTCCGAGTTTCTGCCAGCATAAGCACAAAAAGCCAAGGCCATGGAAGCCCCTTGAGAGGGGGAGGAGGAGGGAGAGGAG
>JANHGN010021891.1:68898-82935 GCA_024605025.1 Megaceryle maxima | reverse complement strand
TAAAGCTTTGATATTCATAACCACTCTTCACCTAAACCAAGGTTTTACTAGATTCCCTACAAAACTCAGTCCAAAGCATTTTCTGCATACCTGTTATTTCAGTAGATATATATATGCATATATATTATATACATATGTATACTATATTATATACATATAAGATTAGCTGTGCTAACCTTAGTGCCCAGGGGAAGAAAGTAAAGATGAAAACAGACTCTCCTCAGTGATCAGCAGGGAATGCACAAGGGGCAATGCACACAGACATAAAACCAATCAACTGATTTCCTTACTTAAATGTAAGGAAAAAGCCCCCCAGAGCTCTGATGGTGAGAGTCACCAAACACTAGAACAAGTGTCCCAGAGAAGCTGTGGAGTGTCCATCCTTGAAGATATTCCAAAGCCAGCTGGACACAGCCCTAAGCAGTCTGCTGTAGTCGGCCTTGCTTTCAACAGGGAATGTTGCACCAGATGTTTCCCAGAGGGTGCTCAGCTATTCTGTGGTCCCTAAAATTACTTTTCTTCTCATCCAGTGGCCCTTCCATCTTCCCATCAATCCAATAGCTAAGGGTACTTTTTTTTTTCCCTTCAAATTCTCGGTTAGAAAATAATCATCAAAATCAACAGCTTCTGTCACTGGTGGTCACAATTCACTGGTAGTCACGCTAACAAGATGCTAATTGTAGCAGCCCATGGTTGCCCCACTGAAACGCTCACGTGTGTTTTGATGTACACAGGAAAACCAGACCACAGTGGCAGTACCTAAGCTAGGTACCCTTCACCTTCCTTCTCCACAGGCATTTGCACAGGAGGAATCTAAATGCAGCCAACTGCAATCCAAATACTGGCCAAGACCAGATGGAAGGTCAGAATTTCCCAAATAGTCTCATCACACAAATGAGATTTGTTGGAAAAATGGACTCGAGTGTTGCATGATTTGTGTCCAAATGTGACTAGGAAGCAGGCAGACAAGGACAGTTTCAAACTTGAGTCAGTTACGTGTGTAAATTCTGAAGCGCTAAAGAGGACGAGAAAAGGTTAAAAGGTTGGTTTGGGAGGGGGCTTTGTTTCGTGGTCCAGTGCATTTTGCAGTGTATCAGAGGTTACATGCTCACTTTCAGAAAAATAATAAAACACTTCACAAAACACTCATTTGATGTGAAGCCTCTTGGGAATCAACCACAGCCGATTTGGGTACAGAGCTCGTTGAGAAGAGAAGAAAAATCTGTGTTTCCTGTTTCCTGGAAGAGAAGCATTTCTTTACATGCAGTACACTACTGCCTGTCTTACTCGCATGCTATTTCATGACAAATATGACTACATCTTCTACTCTGCTTCCTTCTGTACTTCTGCCTTGCTTTCGTAAGCTCTTAATGTCTGTCATAAATTAGTTTCATACATCTGAAAACTGTGTTCATGCTGTTACTGAGGATGACCTCCCAGACAGCAGGAACCAAGCACTGCAGCACACTGGCTGGCTACAGAAGGGGTGCATTTTCGGCAGCCTTTCATTTTGAAAAGTGGTTTACTATTGCTTTTACAAGCTGTAGCTGAAGTATTTTTGGGCCTGATATGAGTAACGTAGGTATACAACTGGGTGCAGTGAGCAGCACCAACATGTTAGCAGTCTAACTAAACCTCAGGCTTATCTAGAAATAGGACTGGAAACAAGGTGAGTTTCCTCACAGGCGAGCACCCTCGCTACCAGGCTTCACAGTCATCTTTATTCCATTATTCCCTCAATCCTTTGCCAAAGGTTATGAGGACATTTGTATGGAGGTAAGAGCTTCAGATGGGAAGGCTGAGAGGCCATTGTCTTGGAGCATCTATACAGCAGTGGGATGAGTAGGACCAGATAAAGTCTTGGCTGGGGAAGATGAATTCTGCTCCTGGGAAGGGGAGATCTTTGGCCCCAGGCCTCATTTTCAGGCAGAGCACCCAAAGAGGAAAGCAGGGTTGTATGCCTCATAGAAAGGGAACTTGCTAACTTCTAGACTTAATGATCCATACTGTCAAGAGCATCTAATTTCCCTACTAAGTGTAGCCTGAAAACTAAACTGGAAAAAATTCTGTACAGAACTATTTTAGAATTTCAAAAACAATTACTGTTCTTTAATATGAAATTATTAATTTAATTCTGCAAACACTTTCTTGATTTTCCTTTCTCTTTTAAACAAATAAACTATCTAGGGAAAAAAAAATAAATTCCCTGTTTGAGTTGTGAGATTTGACAGCTTCGTATTAAAAGTTCCACCAATAGCTTATTGCTGGGTTGCAGCCATTTGATAATATGCCAAATGACTTCTCAGTAAACACTTTCAAAATAGTGGAAATCCAGTGTGCTGGGACCATAGGCAAGACACAGAAATATTTATGAAGTGATACTACCCAGCAAGAAAGCAGAACCAGTGCTTGTGAATCACAACTGAACAAACATCCATGGGGAAGACAGACAGGACACAAATTGGTCAGCAGCTGCAGATTCAAGATCTCCTTGGCATAGGTTGGACTATTATTTACTGTGCTTTCACTGACTCCACTTTCCAGATATAAGAAATGAAGTAGGAGAGGTGAGGTGGAAAACCGAGAATATGCAACACTTGTGAACCTGTAGAAAAACTGCAAACGAAATAAGCAGACAACTTGCTTTGCCTTTGAGGAATGTAACACTCAAGTGTGAAAATTAATCTGAAAGGAAGAAAAAAAACCTGCGAGTGAGATATGCTTCAATGGAACCCAAATCTAAGGCAAGCTGGAAATTAAATGTACCCATAACCACTGAAAAAAGGGCCTCAAGGCCTAAAATACTGTGTTTAAAAGGTCCCAAATACTATCCTAATGACCGATGGAAAAAGAATGAATTTCACTCCTCCCATTGACTAATTTACAGTAACAGTTAAAAGGGAAAAGTCTGGAATGACAGCAAAGAACAAAGAAAATAAAAAGGAAAAAAGAAATAAAAGTCGCGTAGAATAAATAGAAGTGGTAAAAGAACAGAACCTTCTCCGTGTGTACAGCCAGATGTGAAAACAAAGGTGGTAAATAGAACTATGCATAAAAAATAGGAAAACATTACTACCTAATCGTAACCCATTCTCCTCTTCTGCCAGTCTTTTGATATTATCTGTTCACATCCCATTCCACTCCTACACATGCACCAAATGAGCTCAGCAAAGTCTTTATAAAGGGGAAAACTGAATAGAAGACTCTAAGCTATGTATTAATTCAACTTGTTAAGGGTGTTTGTTTTCCTTCTTCCCATGCTCTCCACACATGAAGACTTCTCAAGTAACTATCAAAATGGATGTGAGATGGAGCAAAAGGGAAAATTAATGCAGCTACATTCAGATTTCCTAGAAAAATATTTTCTTCAGCTAGTCTGTAGTCCCAGATTGCAATATATTTGCCAGACTTAGAGGGCACTTTGGTAATAAAGTGGGTATCTTCTGAAATGTAGTAATTAAACATGCCCCAAATTTTTTTTAAGAGGGGTAGTGGAGAAAGTGTCATTTGGGTGGAATTTCATCCCATAGAACTGTAGACATGGAAGATAAAGTATTTCACCACTTACTATTTAGGCATTTGCTATTCAAGCAAAAAGAAAGAAGAAACAACCCCCAAACAACTGTAACACTGTGCTGTTGTGACATGAGAACTTACTGCAAAGCTAAGGTCCATAATAAACCAAACCTACCTCAAACCACTTTTAATAATAAATACCCGTGTCAAATTTTACCAAAACCCTTGGCAATGTATAAAGGATCAGAAATAGTGTGACATGTAATACACACATTAAAAAAAAAGGTAACGTCTTCAAAAGCTACAAAAGCACAATGCACACACTGTTTGTAGCGTTTACCTCACCGGTGAAAAACAACCGCACGCGATTTCTGCCAAATCTCACACTGTGCAGGAGATTTCCTCGTGTTTGAGGGACACATTAAATACCATAGCACCGTTCCAAGTCACTTATTAAACTAGAGTTCCTAGCTGAAAGTGTGTGTTCGTCCCTAGTGCAGTCAGACTTCGATAGCAAGCCTGCCACCAGAAAATGCAGAGCAACTGGGGCAGAACCTGCCCTAACAAGAGAAGGCTTTGGCTTGCATAGAGCCCTGTATGTTATTACTGGTCACAGTTTAACCAGAAAGAATCTAATTTACTCCTAGCTCAGTAATGTAACGTCGATCTGGGCTGTGTCTCTACTGTAGATACACTATTAGCCCACATTGCTGAAATTTCCTGGAAGAATAAATAAAAATCATAATGTCTGAGGGTGAAAAGGAGGAGAAGAAAAGAGGGCAAAAAGGAGAACAAGCTCAAAAAGCCCACCAGTTAAAACCCCAACAAAGACACACGCACCCCCCATTATAAACAAATAATCAAAGCTTAAATAGCAATAGTTTAAGAATACTTCATCTCGGTTGTGAAGATGCTGAAGTCCCAAGAACAGGTTTCAGATCACCAGGCAATTACAGGGAATCCTGTTGTTTAATAGCAGGAAACAAGTTTTTCCAAGAGCCACGCTCTGTGGTACCACTTGAACGCACTGGGAGATCTCTGCAAGAGGCTTGGGTAACTGCATGACCTTTGGTTCAAGCTCAAATATGCCTTTTTGTTCCATCTGATAATCTTAGTTTCTCTTCACGGCTCCAGTTTAGACCCAACAGTGCCCTTCTGGTATTGCTTTTTAACCACTCTGGTAGCTTCAGAATGGACACTGAATGGGACAGTGAAGATCTCTCTGCTGTTGGGTAGGTGGTTTGGTAGGTTCCCCTGCATTTCTGTAACGCAGAGGTCACCACCACAGCAGGGACACACACAGGGAGTCAGGGAAAATCACAATGTGAAAAATCTCAGGCCAAACGTGTGCAGAACAGTAGCACTTCTGTAACCATAAACCAGATGCTTCTGCGACTGCCCTGTAGCGCTTGGCTGAAGAGCCTGTGAAAGCAGAAAGCCATCGAGCTGGAACTGCATGGCAGGAGCATACCCTGCAGCGGGCAAAGCAGCACTGGAATGATGTGCAAACTGTAGTATCGCAACTCTACGCTACCCAGGAGCGATTCAGTTTGATGCTGAAATAACAGGGTATGGGAGAAGCGGAACATGGATTCAAAGGAACTGGAAGAAACTGAGGATGAGGCAGCACTTGTGCTTTAAACCTGTCCTGGGCTCATCCGCAGGCAGAAGGGTGATGGGAGAATAGAAATACCTCTGAGAAAGCCTGTCCTGCAAAGACATTTTTCTTGTCCTGATATATCCGTACTGATGGAGGTACAATGAAAACCAGAATCCTGGGTGACTGGGTTTGAGCAGAAAATACACTCCAAGATCTCCTGCTAACGCTCCACCAGCGATGGCACGCTTGGTGTGAGCCCTGCACGCTCAGCTGCCCCCACACCCCAGGGGATGCTGAGGCACAACCACCTGACGCCTGCAGAGCATCCCTTCTTGGTGCAGTTGGTCACATACCTATTTGTCCTTCTGCCTTCAGCATGGTCTTAGACCTCCTGAGAGATGTTAAGATGAATTCTCTTGACTTAGCTCTCAGGGCAGTTTAACCACAATCTCTGTCAAGGATGTCATGATGACGGCCTCCGCAAAATCAGTTAATGAGACATAGCTAGCAAAGACTGGATTTTCCCAGTAGAAGAAAATACAGGGAATGGTTCATACTGAATAGATAGCTGACCAGTTGCTCTAACACATGGGCAGTCTTTCTGTAACCATTGTCCCCAGGGTTTGGAAAGGACTTCAGGGGATTGGATAATAAGCCACAGATAGGGACAAAGTTTAGTTATGTAAAGATGCCACATACTGTGGTGATTCTGGTTCAGATCATGAATGATCCAGAACTACAAGCCAGTAACACTGATCATCAAGAGAAAAGTTACACCACGTGTCTATAGGTGGAAAATTTTGCCTGGGCATCTCTCATGTTCATGTGTATTTATGGAAGCAACCACCCAGGACCAGTGTAACCTGGAAAGAATAATCAGCCCAAGCAGCCTAGGTTTAGGCTTTTACCCGTGAGTATGAGAACACAGCTGCCTGCGTAAGGCTGCCTTTTAGCACTCGGATTTTAATTCAAGTGGCACTAGATGTGGCACTTCAGGACATGGTTTAGTGGTCCTGATAACGTTTAGTAGATGGTTGGACTTGATCTTGAAGGTCATTTCCAACCTTAATGATTCTGAAGTCCAGTACTAATGCATCTATCGAAGCTAAATTGTTCATATGCAGCCATCTTCATAAAATAGTATTTAGTCAAGAATATTTTCAAAGGTTTTTGTCTAGAACAAATTAAAAACCACACTTGTACAATATTTACACAATTCTTTATGGTGCAAGAGCTGTACAAAATTAATCTTCTTACAACTGTTCAACTTGAATCATAGAAGTTGACATTCTTGGTTTGTAAACAGCTCACTTTCACAGTGAAGAGGCATATTCTCACGTGTGATTCTTCAAGCCAAAGCAACTATCAGGTAACTGTTAAAATTAAAAGCAATTAAGATGTTCAATAGGCAGTTATGGCAGCACTGCCATAAACTGAAACAGAAGGAAAAAAGCTCCCCCTCCTATTCATTAGGCATTTGTCACAACATATACGCTGCGTGCTTTTGTTTGAATAGAAAAGCAATTATGTTTTAATACACTTATATTCTACTCATCTCCTCATCATCCTAGGATAATGAGTCATTAGAAAAAAGACGAATATTATATACAGCAATCCAGCTTATTGTTCTGTGCAAATTATTACTGCATCAGCTGAGCATAAGTACATGACAGTTAGGAAAGCTGAGCTGTCAGCAATTTCTGCTTGTGCCTGTACCAGCCGTACAAGCCTCCAGTAGGCTTTTTCTTCATCTAGCCCTGTCCTCTGCTGTTACTGAGCCTAAAGTTCACGACCCCTGCATAGGATCTAGGCACAGAAGACACAGTTTGGTGGCATCCAAAAAGTCTCAGTATAGCTGCCCCGTGCCTGGCTCCCATGAGGTACAGATGTATCTGAACCAAGTCCAGAATGTGGACAACTGCAGGCAGAGTAACTTACTGCAGCAAACGGTGGATATGAAATAAAAAGTATAATATTCACTTTCATGTAAATCAACATCCTCAAATTACCGGAGTCCACAGCTGAGGCAGACAGGCTGGGGAGATCACTGGCTTTAGGTCAGGAGAGTCCGAGCTCAGGCTGCTTTCTGCAGATAACCCGATTATCCTCAAACCAATGCCAAGATAAAAATCACGCTTCTCCACCCATAAACCTCCTATATCAGCTCTGAAAAGGGAGCTACGAAAAAACAACAGTAGCCAACATGAAATGTTAGGCAAGGTTAAACTATCCATCCTTCAACAGCACATGCTATGTCCTTGTCCTCACCTATTGCAGGATGCCAGGAGCTTGACCCTAGCCGAGACCTCACGCAGGCTGGGGAGACTGCAGTAGTCATCTCCACAAAGTGAATCTTTCTCCTGCGGTGATGTCCAGGCCAGTGCTGACTATTAGCTCTGCTGGAGCCATTGCACCACAAGCCGTAAACAGCATAAACAAAGACAGATAATTGGTTAAGAATGTTGAGGGGCTATATTTTTACTGCCCAAGCAAATGGTTCTTTAAAGGAAGACTCTGACATTCCTTATTCTACTACCTCATTTAAAGCGAGTCTAAAAATGAATGGGTGTTTAACAGGTAATAAAGATAGAAGGCCAAAATTCTGCTCTGCAATAACTGTTATTTACAAAAGTCACCAAAGCAACTGGTACCATAACATCTCTCCATTAAGTTTACAATTAACATTTTTGGAAAATAATAGAAAGAAAACAACACAACAAAACAGCAAACATTTTTTCCTGAGCACAACTGGTTCATTTGGCTTCTTGGACAGTATTTCTACACACCTTGGACATCCAAAACTGAATTTGCTAATTGCAATATTTTTTTCTATGTCAGAGAATCACTGCACTTGACCACCATCAAAAAAGGGAATAGCCACGTGCATGTAGGAGAGCAGTTAATTGCTCCCTATCTTACAGGGATAGGGGCATGCCATTAATTCTCCAGCCCACGGCACAAAATTAGAGCCTACTGCTACGACATTTCTGCGTGTTGGAATGTTAATACTAGGCTGCACTCGTAACATAAATCTAATCAAATACATGAGAAATGAGATTCATGTCTTGGTAAACTCTGGTGGGGGATTTGTTCTCAGTAGTAGACTTTAAACCACAAGTTGATATCAAGTAGAGAGAAAGCATTTTTAAAAGTCTTTTACACAGTTCAAGTGAAGCAGGAACAAGCAATACACAGCTGCATATATGCAGTCCTAAGGTTACCCTTGGAAAAATCAAAGCTTTTGTTGCAAAGTTCCAGGCATAGTACACTAAAAGTCTTTCATAAACACTTTTATGATACCTTTGTGAATCCTAACGCACCGTGACTGCAGTTTCTGGTAAAGGTTTATAGCACACTGTTTACAGAAACACTATTTTAAGGGGTTTACAGTAAGAGATGGTATCACAATAACCCTTTTGATAAGAAGGAGAAATAGACTTATGCTAAACAAAGCCTTTTTGGATTCTAAATCCTCAGATGCTCTGCACACGCTTGCTCTACAGATCTGGTTGATTGCTGATTTTCTAATGATGATATTGACATGCTGTTAATAGAAATATGCAGCATCTGCTTGCTGATCATGATAAGCATACCCTGCAAATCTGTTTGATAGTTAAAATTCCTAATGATGATATTGATGCAATATTGACATGCTGTTGAGAAAAAGCAGCCAGCATGCAGTGAATGGTTAAATGAGGAAGGATACATCAGGTATCTCTTTGCTAATCTCTAAAAAATTTTCATTTTTAGAAATTTTTCAGTGTTTTCAAGGAAATTTAAAACAAAGACCGTGCAACACATGCTATTCTAAATATTCTACACTAATACTCTCCAAGCAGTAGATGTACTTAGTTATGCTTGAGCAGAAAATGTTACATATATAACTAAAAACACATTTCATTACTACATTTGGGTAGTATGCTGTTAAAAGAATAGTATGAAAGGAGTATAGTATTTTAATATCTTTTGCAAAGAGTTTTTTCAGAAAAGAAAAATTCAAAATGAAAGGGCTTGTTTAAAAAGTTTTTTTATCAATTAAAAGACTAACTCTGTTTTCTCAATAGCCTTCAGACTGCAATGCAGAACTATAAATGCAATTTTTTTGCAAACAGATTTTGCATTTAAAATTATTATTTCATTGAAAAAAGCCCACATGAAGTGATATATAAGTATTGAAGCAGAACTCTTGGAGATTTTCCTAGAAATAGCATTACAAGAGAAAAAGCAACATTTTGGGCAGTAAAGTGCATATGCTGTTCTCTTTGGTTTAGTAAGTTAAAAGAGAAAATAAATTTTTACTATATTTACAGCTTTCCTTCAACTTCTTTTTCCACACTGTTAAAAAACTAGAAAGAGAAAATAAAAACAAACTCAAAAACAACAACAAAGAAAAAGAAACCGCTCAGATTAAACTGGAAAACTTAGGACAGAGGCTGAGAAAAGAAAAATTAGCAGCAGAGCCAAACACCAAGTGCTCCACAGCGGCACAACTCGCTCTTCGGAGTGAGCAACGCGTTTCACCTCCGATGTAAATGTTGGGTTCATCAACAATAAGTGATTTAATACTGACTGAACTGATCCAAATCATGTTCATCTTCAACTGGAGAGGCACATTTGATGGCCATGCGTATCTCGGAGGACAGGCTGCCATCTAGTGACTGCAAGGGTTGGGCCATCAGAAAGGAATTGAGACTCGGGAGGAGTGGGAACTGGTTGGGAGTCCAGCTGCTCTCCGCAGCTGCCCGGCCCTGGCTGCTCCCCTGGCAGAGGTGAGCACGACAGGAACACACTAAAGGGCTCCCAGATCCACTGCAGAAAGGTGAGAGTACTGCTCACTGTCTACCCTAGGCATAGATTTCCAATAAGCTCATAGGACCTTCTCTCCTCATTAAAAGCACAAATAAATAACGTTCACTGAAGAAACAAGTAGTTTTCTCCACGAAGAATACAAGCCATTCACCTGCAGCAGGTGAACAGGGCGTTTCCTCCCAGGAGCTGCAGAACTGCCTCAGTCTATTTTATTTTTTCTGATGTTATTATTTCTAACATTCAGACTTCTTCACCACTGAGACCTGTACCATCCCAGAATTCTGAACAGCAGCGTTCACTAGTCCACGATGGAGGAGACAAAAGCTTAAGCAACAGCAGCGAATTCCAGACAAAGAGAATGACAAGAATATGCACAACATCAGAAGGAAAAATAGTCAAAGCAGCAAGATCCATGGGGTTAAAACTCTGTAAGCTTCAGGTGCTTGCTTGCATCTAACGCATGCAAAAAAAAAAAAGTTCATCCTTTGGAAAGCATAAGCCTTATAATGCTACAAGGCCACTGAAACCTGGAATTATCCATCCTGACACTGCAATTGCTGCGTAATTAATGGTGCCTTCCTTTAATTCACACACCTCTCGTCTTCCAGTTGCACACACGCACTGGAATACACGGCTCTGTGCAGAACAGCAAACACAGTTTGCTTTTAGCTTCCAGCCACCACATCTTAAGGCTACAGGATCAGCAAAGCTATAAAAAAAAAAAAAAACCCCACACAAACAACAACCTGAGAGCACACGAATTAAAGAAAAAAATAAACCACCACTTTTAGAAGTGCTTGGATAAGGAATTAGTACATGGGAAAATATTTTAAGATATGATGGGACATTTCCTGATCCTTCCCCCCTGTACAGCAGGAGGGATCTGGAACCTGATATACTCCATAGTGCCAGTTTTCCTAGACATTTGTCATAAGCAACATGACACAAGAGGAGGGGAATGAGAGGCTAGGCAGAAAAACTCTTCTGATTAATAAAGGTAGTCACAGCTACACTATTACTACCTCCCCTGGAGGAAGAAGATAATATACAGAAAAGCCATACTCAGAACAAGATGTTTCTGGAGCACACCAATATGAATAACTGGAGAAGGCAAGCCCATAATGTTCTATTGGAGGTACTTAAGCTAAACGGCCGAAGTAGCTTCCACAGGTCAATAAATTGTAAGAGCTCACATGCAGCCTGGAAGAGGTGCAAACTACAACTTGGTTATTGGTCTTTTTAAAGCCAGTATTTGCTCCTCAGGAGTATGAGGTTCAGTGATAAACTTGCAGAAGAGTTGATCTACAGAAATATCTGAGATGCAAGTTATACAAGTGATGAAAAAGGAGGTTGAGCAAGAAGGGTGAGGGGTACAAGCGAGTCAGAGATTTGTTCAGGTCACGTGAAACAGCTCCCATGAGATCTCAAGTGATGGGAACTCATCTTGCAGAAAGAGTCAAAAGCACCAGATTTGTGTCTGGAGTAATGCACCTAGTGCTGGCCCCTCATCCTGTTCCTCATCTTGGACTTCAGGTCCAAATTTTCAGCTGTTCATACAGTCAGAGAAGTGACTCAATCACAGAATCACTGAGGCTGGACTAGACCTCCAAGATCAAGTCCAGCCTATGACCCAACACCATGACATCAGCCAGATCATGGCACTGAGCACCACGTCCACTCCAGCAAGAACAAAATGCAGAACTGTAACATCGCAGCTCAACCAGAAACCCAAATAGCTTTGGGTTGGTGTGGCAACAGCACAACACATAGGGGTAGGTAGAGTAGATAGATCTGGAGGTCCTAACTATCCTGTTCCTTAATTTAGGGGAATTATAGTTCCTTGTCTTCAATTGACTCACCTACCACCAAATGGGTAGACATATAAAGGCCAGTCCTAAATAGATAGTGAGTTAAGGTATTTGTTCACCAGATCTATCGTGGAATTACAGTTACATTCTGCAATATCCATGACAATTCCACCTTGGTTTTTAAAGATTGTTTTCTATACTGAAGATATCAACTATTTTTTGCCTCCAAATTAACCTGCGTAGCAATTGCAACACGCTTGACGTTGGTCAACTCATCAATTTTTACAGGAATAAAGCCCACAGCATTTCCCAAGATTTATGAAGTTTTTAAACAACATTTAACTTGATCAGAGATAAAGTTGAGTTTATTCCACCACCCACTTAGCCAAGTTGAACACAACAGTGACAGTGAAACCCCCAAGAAAGAGGGTGCCAGTCTGTGAACGGGAAATGTACCCATAGAACCAGAAACACAATCTGTGTATGGTCACAGCTTACGAGCTAAGGCAACGGTGGTAACATATTTCCAAGAGGAAAAAGGCACTGACTGAAGTTTAGTTTTCATACTTTATCTGTGATTACAGATGTCATTCTACAGAGGATTAATGAGGGAATAAAACAGGGGTAAAGGGGGTGAAAATTAAGAAAGTTGCCAATACAATGATTTTTTTTTTTTTTTTGAAGTCAAATATCATTGGATCAATTTTTTTATACTCACTAAAGCCAAGTCAATGAGTAGAACTTTTAGCTTAAGCTTTATAGCAAAGAGAATTTTAGAAATGCTTTTTAGTGTTAGAAATTTTTATTCTTTCCTAACATCATGCCTCAGCTCTTAAGTCAACTAGAAATCATTTCTGTCCTGTGAGCACTTCTGACAATGTGAAGCCTGGGAGAAATTTCAACTTGATAATTCAGAATTAAAAACAAAACAGTGATGTATTTAATTTCAATTAAAAGAAACAAACCCAAAACACTACAGAAGGCTGATACAGTTATTATACCATCAGTCAGAACAGTGGGAGGTTTTTTTCTTAGCTACCAATTAATGGAGAAACTTTTGGTTTCAGCAGATGAAGGAAGAAGAGAACCTAAACGTTTAAGTCTTGGATAAAGCAGCAAGTTTAGGAAGAAGTACCCCTCAGACAGTGCAACACTGCAGCCCACTGTAGTCCTTATAAAGTCACAGACAAGAGAAAGAAAGTTCTGAGACAGATCAGGAAATAAAAATAGTGTGGATGCTCCCAGTCAATCCAGACCCGTGCAATGTTTCGAACCTATTTGTTGTGGGAGCAAGAAAGACACCTTCCATTAGAGCATCGCACACAGATTTACTGCCTTCAAAGTTTTCTATTTTGACAGAAACATCCGAGAACCTGCTCGCCAGTAAACCATCACTTTCACCTTACAGCTCCCAAATACCAACTACCAACAAGGAGCAAAACTTGAGAGTAAAGCCAGCCACACATCAGAAAATGCCAACGCCTGCTGGTGCTGCAAAGGGATTTGCCACCTCAGCACATCACCGTGAGCACCATTTCCCTTTGAGCAGGAGCTGCTGTGGATGGATCAGCAGAGCAGAAACCCATGAGCTTCTGGATCCTTCCTTCCTTCCCACAACCCTCTGGCCTTCAGCTCCTGCCTTCTTTTCAGTTACCAGTGGGCAGCTGGTTTGGGACAGTCTGGGAACAGTCAGTCTAAGAAAGGGATTTACTTTGTAAGAGCAAGAAGTTAAAAGGCACCTATAGCCAGTAGACCTTATTTAAAGGTTGATAATTCCCTCTGGACAACTATATTTGGTGCTCCCAAGCAAAGCTGTACTGGCTCAGGGACCACGTACGCCCACAATACATACCAGAGGGTCTATCTTCTGAACTGGTGGAATCCCTTTATCTTGCAGTGGTTCTAGGTTGCTTGGGATAAACTAAATTCAGCTTGCCTTTACCACAACTATTCCTTTTCTGCATTATTTATTCAATTTTGGTCTGCTCACAGTTGAAGTGCCACAAGTACCAAGAGCAAGGCTATTCATGAAAATTGCAGAAAGAATAATCAGACACTAAAGAATCAGACAGTATAAGAAGAGCAGTGTTTGTTTCAAGTGTTAAAGAGTCCAGGGAACACTTCAGGAAAAGGCAAGAGAATTTGTGTGGTTGTCACTAGACACCTACCCCAGGACAGTTTATTTGCCAGTCTTATGTGTAAAGGTGCCAAATTAAAAAAAAAAAAAAAAAAAAAAAAAAAAAAAAAAAAAAAAAAAAAAAAAAAAAAAAAAAAAAAAACAAAAAACCACCACAAAAAAAACAC
>JANHGN010021891.1:62611-64226 GCA_024605025.1 Megaceryle maxima | reverse complement strand
GACCAGCACAAGCACATTGCAAAAAATCTCCATAGCAGCTCATAGGTACCCCACTGGCACTTCGGTCCATTTCAAAATATTTCCAAGCCCGAGTGCTCTGAAGAGCCTTTTGCAGGGTGCCAAAATACATTATTTCCAATTATAAAGTTCAAAGGCGTTTGTCACTTTAAAAGTAACAAAATGTGATTTACTCCTTTAAAGTGTTAGGTTTTATGTGTTCATTAGAAGAACCATTCAGTGGCTTTCTGTTGAGTATTCATAAAATCCTGCCTGCCAGATAATTATATTGCATTAATATGGTATGAATAAATGAAAGCAGTAATTATGGGTTTATTCTTTATTTTGCAATTTACAGTTTGCTTTGCTTCAATGGCACAAAATTATCGTGTCTGAAACAATATCACATGGTAATTTGTTTTAGGACTCTTCAGAGCACATAGAAAGAACCCCACCCAGAGTCATTGGATTGATAGCATAAAGCATATGTGGATTAGATCAGTACATTTCTTTCTGTCAGGCTTTTGACTGATCCACGGGAATTGCATAAGGTGGTAGGAAAAAAAAAAAGTCTCTCTTTGTGAAGTTTGAGTTTTTAAAATAAAAAAGGGATAATTGAGATGTATTTGCCACCTTTCTATCAGCATGCATGCACTATACCACACCATTAATTCTGAAGCTCCCGAGGAAGCCAGCGAGCATTACTGCAGAAGAAACAGTTCAAAATATTCAGCTACCAAGATGACTTGATTCTATAGCACATAACTTACAACAGATGTTCAATACAGACTAATACTATATTACTTTGCCCAGAAACTGCAGTATCACCACTGCAATCAATGGTGGCGTCCAAGAAGAGCCGGTAATCCTTGTTTCAGTGACAAGCATTCCCTTGGCACCCAGCAAGTCCATAGACAGCACTTCAGAGAAACTCTTCGCTGTGACTCTTCAGAGTCCTCTCAAGGGAAGGGCAGGAATGACTGGATAGGAGTCTCTGGCGTGGGTCAAAGACAGAGCTGGCCCAGCAAGAACACATCCAGCCATCCTATCCACCTTGTTCTTTCACCAGGAATTTTACCTTAGCTGGACAGACCCCTGCCAGGAGCCAGCCCAAGGGGGTATGTCACAAGTGTAGGCGATAAAACCCGTGGTTACCTCTAGAGAGCAAGTGAATGCATGTGGTGAAGAACATCAATGCCTTCTTAGAATTGTTTGCATACATCCCAACAACGATACTGATGGTCGCAGTAGCAGCTGCAGGCTTCTGTATGAGGCTATCACTACACTGGAGTTACCTGACTTGGAGATGCAGGCAATGTTTGGGAAGGAAGCTCTGCTCAACAGGCAGCACAACCTGGCAACATCAAGCCCTTTCAGCCAGCCCTTTTCACAAACCTCCATCCAAGGGAGGATGAATTGCATCTTGAGAATTAAGATCTTTATATCAATCCCCAAAAAGCTGTCTCTGTACCAGGCATATAATGAGAAAAGAGCTAGCTGTAAAATCAGCTAAGACTTCTGTTCTTATATTCTTTAGCTATTAGAAACCATAATTCGGAGACAAACATATCCAAAAAGTTTGTATTAAAAATAATAAAACACTCCAGCTCACAATAGA
>JANHGN010021891.1:37611-57611 GCA_024605025.1 Megaceryle maxima | reverse complement strand
CTTCACACAGACTGCAGAAGACTGACCAGCAAGTGAGCAGAGGCAGAGGCCAGCCCTTGCACCAGCTGATGAGCATCATCTCCCCTCCTCTTCAACACATCTCACCTGTGGCTTACAAAGCTTTCCTGGATTGAGTGCCTTCACCTTGTAGAGGGTTTGCTGTATGTCAGATAAACTTTTAAGGTATTCTCAAAAGATATCTCTGAAAGCAGGTATCTCTGATGAATATCTCCTGAAAGAATATCTTTTGTTGGGACTTTGTGTGAAAGGCCATGGGATCTTGTAAATCTGCTGGCACTGGAAAATCATGCACTGAGGAGCGTGAGACAATCCATCGGTCCTTTGTTTAATTTTATTCTTCTTGCTCAAATGCCAAAGCATACAGAGTGCTAAAAACAAGCACTAGATTGAGACATGGCTAAAAGCAAACTGAAACAGAGGGAGTTCCACCTCAACATGAGGAAAAGCTTCTTCAATGTGAGAGTGACAGAACCTGGAACAGGCTGCCCAGAGAGGTTGTGGAGACTCCTCTGAAGACTTTCAAGCCCTGCCTGGATCTGTTCCTGTGTGGGCTGCCCTGGGTGACCCTGCTCTGGCAGGGGCGTTGGACTTGATGATCTCCAGAGGTCCCTTCCTACCTCTGCCATTCTAAAATCATAGAGTCATTCTGGCTGGAAGAGACCTTCAAGGTCATCAAGTCCAACTATTAACTCAGCACTGCCAGGTCACCACTAAACCATGTCCCTGAGTGCCACATCTACACACGTCTTTTAAATACCTCCAGGGTTGGTGTCTCCACCACTTCCCTGGGCAGCCTGTTCCAGGGCTTGACAAGCACTTCAGAGAAGAAATTTTTTTCTAATATCCAACCTAAACCTCCCCTGGAGCAACTTCAGGCAATTCCCACTCATCCTGCCACTTGCTACATGGGAGAATAGACACCCCCCACCTCTCTACAACCTCCTTTCAGGTAGTTGCAGAGAGCAAGAAGGTCTCACCTGAACCTCCTTTTCTCCAGGTCCCTCGGTTGTTGCTCGTAAGACTGGTTCTCTAGATCTTTCACCAGCTTCACTGCCCTTCTCTGGACATGCTCCAGCACTTCAGTGTCTTTCCTGTAGCTGGAGGCCCAAAACTGAACCCAGTATTCAAGATGTGTCCCCACCAGTGCTAAGTACAGGGGAACAATCACCTCCCTAGTCCTGCTGGCTCCATTATTCCTGATACAAGCCAGGATGTTGTTGGCCTTCTTGGCCACCTGGGCACACTAGTGGCTCACAATCAGCCAGCTGTAGACTAGAACACCCAGGTCCTTTTCCACCAGGCAGCTTTCCAGCCACTCTTCCCCAGGCCTGTGGCATTGCCTGGGGTTGTTGTGATCCAATAAACGTCCCACACATAAAGTTTTACAGTGGTCGTATTTACAGGTTGGCAGAACGTGGGGTTGCCAGGTATGTACTGCTACTTCATTTTGCCAGCAGGAGACTTGATGGCTTTCAAGTAATAAATCATAAAAACTTTCCTATTTCTAAACATTTTAAGATAAGAGAGCTGGAAATCAAATCAATTTAGGTTTCTATACACAGGTTCCAATCTTTCCAACCAGAGACAAACACGCTGTCCTTGTCAAATCACTTCAACGTGAACCAACTGAAAATTTATTATCTTATAAAGACCATCTCTGTCCTTTCCCAGCATTCTTTGAAGACTACACTGAGATGATGTCCACACCAGCTGTAATTTCATTTAGAGAAGGGGGGTTGAAGGAAGAAACAAATGCACACACATAGCTACTCTTTTGTAAGTTGGTCTTTCACAAATGTTATTTAGTCTTTCATTTAATGGCAAAAATCATATGCACAAAAATTAAATTAAATTAGATTTGTGTGTTTTATGTGCTGTGTCTTAGCATCCTTATTACTGATTGTTTTCCACAATGCCTTATAGAAGTACAGTTCCTTCCAGAGGAACGTGGAATAGGCTGTTGTTCTGTGACCCCCTCCCAGGGGTAGCTGCTGGGACAGCAGATTGTTCAGCACTTGGGGGAAGGGGTGAAGGGGAACAAGCAGAGAGGGATACAAGGGACTTCTTGTCAGAGAAGGAGCAGACTTCAGCTGAGCAGAAGAGGAGGCTCCAGGCAGCATGAGAGGGTCTAGCCCTCTGAGCAAGAACTGCCTTGGGGCTCTTTCCTCTCCTCAGTGGCTGGCTAAGTGGTCCAACCCTTTCCCAGGAGTCTTGAACCAAGTGTGGAGTGGAGAAAGGGAAGATAGGCAGCCAACAGGTACAGAGTGTGTGGGAGGGAACTGCTAAGGTGCACACTGTCCTTCGTGTCAGCTCAATTCCTGCTCAACCTGACTTTTAAACGCTGAAATCTGCAGTTTACGGTTTTCACACGCTTGTGCCGTGGCAAAAATTAAAAGTGTGCACATGGATTAAAATAAATAAAACTTGATTTCTACTAAGTGTACAACTGCCATTACAAGAAAAGTCCCGCTCCCCCGGCAGCGGTGGCGAAGCAGGGTGCGCAGGCGGGAGTGTCAGTTCTGCCTCCCAGGCAAACCGAACTAATTCCCATTAGTGTCAAGGATACTCCAAACCAAGAGGATTGGGACCATCCTGCAGCAGCGCTCAATTAACATTTTAATGCAAAGCTGAGGAGCTGCAGATAGGTAACCGGTGGGGCTCCCCCTGATTAAATAGCTCTTCTCAAGTTTATTATTTCTTTCCTGTTCTACCAAATGCCATCGTAAAGATTTTTTTTCCAAAGCTCTCATTTGGGGGGAGGCCCGGAAGAGGGATTGCCAACAAACACAGCAACTCTCACAAGGAAGCAAAAGCCCAGCAACTGTCCTAATGACATTCCGTTTAATCAAGTTGTTTACAAAGAACAGCCCAGGAAGGTGACAGCTCTATAGTTCCAGAATATTACACTTTTAGTCCCCATAAGGTACCACTGTACACAAAGATAAATGAGCTCCACTCAGCAAAACTACCACTATCGTTAGAAGAGCCATAAAGAAATGGTACAAGGGATAAACTGCTGTCTTTCATTCACTGGAAAACAGCACGCTGTTGAACTTCTTTTTCTTTTTTAAATTAGTTAAGTTTTGACTGATGGCAAGAAGCACGCATTATTTTCAACTGGGATGATCCAAGAGAGCAGATGGCATTGATCCCAGCATGGACAGAAAAGGATTTTCATAATGTTTAAATGTAAAACATGACAATTCTTCTGTATTAATAAAAGGCTTTTTCATGTTGTTTCTCTAATTCAACATTTGATGGGAGTTTTTTAACTTTTCTTGTAAGATAAATGACTTACAGAATCACAGAATCATTAAGGTTGGAAAAGACCTCCAAGATCAAGTCCAGCCTTCTACCCAACACCTCCATGACCACGAGAGCACGTCCAAAAGCACCAAGACAATCTTTCCAATCTTTCCAAAAAGCTTTCCAATACAATCAATACTAGATGAAGAGATATAAGAATAATATCTTTGTTATTGTTGTTTTTTAAAGACGGTCTGTTGCTACTTTCACTGGTCTATCAGATAAACCACCTCAACTATCAGATAAACCAGAGTCATCACACGAGTAAGCTTTCTTTCTCTCTCTACCTACCTCATATGGAATATTGTGCTATTATTAAATCAAGAAATCTTTAGGTCCAAATGCTCAGTTTCTGTATTTAACAACAGTCTCCTTTACACCCAATTCAGACAGACAGCACGTGAGGAAGTTTAAAATAAACAAGTACGTGTTTGCTGCTACCTGTCTGACCTCCCGTATCACCTTCGGTCTGTAAACGGCTGTTGCACTGCAAATGCAAAGTGTCCCCAAGTATACTTGCAGTGTCAAAGGTTTTGCTGAAGTCCAGGTAAACAACACCCCCAGACTTTCCCCCTCAGTGACTAAGCAGGTCACCTTGTCATAAGAGAGGTCAGGTTGATCAGGCAGGACCTGTCTTTCATAAACCCATGCTGCCTGGGCCTGATGCCCTGGTTGTGCCCTACACGCCGTGTGATGGCACTCATGGTGATCTGCTCCATGATCTCCCCCAGCACCAATGTCAGACTGACAGGCTTGTAGACCCCAGGAAATTATTGGACAAAAGGAAACACAAATTATTCATTCATTACTGTTCCAAAAGAGGAAAATATTCCCTATACTTTGATAATTAAGGGCTGGCTGGATCTGAGATAACAAGTAAATTCCTCTACTATGGTAACACAACGTAAAAAGTTGTCCCAGGTTTGGTATATGAAGATTCATTAGGATGTTGTCACCCAGGAACTTACTCATGTTACTCTAATAATTTTTCCCTCCTCTCCTTCCAGAACAAACCAATTTGTTTCTGTTACACCTGATTTCAAAGTATAACTATGATATTCTATCAATTGAAACAGGATTCTTAAAAACAGCTGGTTTAAAATATGAATACAGTTGAAATTTCTTTTTTTACTCTAAATACATTTAATATTTAAGAAGAGTGCAGGTGAGATATCAGTCTTATCAATGATTATGCTAAATCCTTATTACTATGAAAGGAATAATTCAGATGTACAGAGAAACTATCAAACTACAGACAAGCATTATCAACTCTCCATTTCATTACCTTCAAGCTTAGCTGAATATTTTCTGCCAAAGTTTTGTCTTCTGCAGCTCCTGACTAAGACACAACATAGAATACCCCATGTGAAGTCAGCTGATATTGTCTTCTACACCTGGCCAAAGAATAAGATTATATCCAATTAATGATGGATCTATTGCTGCTCAAAATTTGTTTGCCAATCATCTTTTTTGATGTGCACTTTTAAAGTGTTCATGAAAGACTAACATCAAAATTAACACCAAAACAAAAATACGCGGGGACTGAATCGAAATCTCAAAACTCAACACAGCAAGGTGTAAATTAAAGTTTTATATGAAAAGGTGACAAAAACCATTCAGTGAGTTACTATGACGCTTATGCATTACCTACAGAAAACCTGATCCTCCATAAGAGTAAAAAGCTAAATCTATCCTTTTTGGCCTGTTAGTCACATTCTAAGCTTCTATGGGAAGCTTTAAATGAATTTTCTTACTGAACCTATTTTGTAAGTCTGTATGCATTTCAACAGAAAAAAACCAAAAACATCCTCTTTAAAAATCACAAACAAGAAGTCACATCACACTGTGTTTATAAAGGTGATTGCTGAGTATAAATAACTCTCTCTTAATACTGGAGCTGACCTCAAAACAATCCACCTTTTCACCGCTGGAGACAACAGCAATCGTATAAAAGACAAGCACAGGTATCCTGCTGTGAAGGTTTCAGAATATATTTCACCTAGAGAAGTTAACAACAGGCCGAGTCAGACTCTAATGCACCGAAGCATTAGATATTATACACACACAATATACACACCACGTTCAAAAAAATCTAAGTACCGAGAGGGCTCTACTTCTCAAACGCTGCAAGTTAAAAGTTTCTTCCCATGGAAAACGGTTGAAACAATTCTGGTTTTCTAAGCTACTGTATCTCAGGCCTGGCCGGTCCATTGTGCGTGCTGCTTCAGAAACAACGGATTGATTCACTTCAGAAGACAAGTGCTGATAATAAGATTTCATTTTCCGTAACCTACTTCTAGAGCTTCAGCAATAGGTGTTGTGATTTCTGCATTAAAACCATTAACCAAAGCAATATATTGAAATCTCTGTGTTGCTGCAGAGAGCACAGTGCGCTGCTTTTAGAACCAGAACGTAATCTCCTCTTTTCCCAAAGAGGGGTGAAGTAGCCTGGGCCCTTTAGCTTCAGGGTAGAATCCCATTTCGTTTGACTTGCTCTGAAGTCCATTTCCCTGTAATCTGTATTCATTGGACTTCCTTGAACTCGAAGAAACGGTTCTTATACTAAGAACTGTAAATCAACTCTTTGCAGACTTCACCTTGCCTTCGAACAAACAGCCACCCGTGGTCTCTCACGTAACTGTACTCGTTTCCTTCGGGATTTCAGCACAGCACAGCTTGGCACTTTGACCAGTGCACGTGTTGGAGCATAAAACCGCTGAAAACGTCGGCGTTCCCTCAGCCACTTCAGACCTTGTTCAGACACCTTTCTCCGGTGCTGATAAGGCAATAAGTTGTCAGGGTGGATACAGAGACTCTTAGGTACTGTGCTGGCTGTGGAGCCAAACATGCTGCAGTTTCACTCCATCCACGCTGTATCGATGAATAAATAAGACCTTGAGCCAATGTTTCATTGGCAGCTCACTCTGCAGTCTCTTCAAGACAGAAGTTAGAGTACTATTAACTTAAAGATGACAATGCACATTTGCAACAATTAAATCCTGTATCTTTCTAATGGGATCAATAAACTTTTAGATTGTAATCACAGGCATACAATTACTATTACGGCAAACTGGTAAACCTTAGAAGATATTTCTCACTAGCACTGCCACCAGACATTGATGTGCCACCAGAGTCACATGCACCTCTCTAAGCTGCTGCTCAGCATCTCAACCCTTATTACTTGGCTTGCTGTATCCTGGCATTATCTTCATTAAGTGCATGTCCACCATAGCCTGCTCAGATTTTATTGATTTCAGCCCTGCTCTTGAATGAAGGCAGAACACTCACCTGTCACAAGGAGTCTTGGTAATCAAAACAGTATTCAAAAGGGATGCAAGAGTCTCTGATACATAATTCTCAGAGTAGTGCACGGACCACTCCATCTCCCTGAAGCTCAAAATGGCATCGTACTTTATTAAGCAAATTACATCTGAACATACAGTCTGGTTTGAATATCTAGTGCCTGTTACATCCACCATCACTCTAGGTCATCTCTAATGGAGAAGCAGTTCATAAATCAATTGGTGTTTGGCATAGGGAACACTGCCACACTGCTTCTGTGACACTCACAATAAGGATCCTAGCTAAACTGGAAAAATCCTTGGAAGAAGGGTAGATCGTTTGGAAAAGAGAAAAGAAGAAATAAATTTTCATTGAATGTTTCTCCTCAGAAAATACTCTAACCCCAACAAGTCTCTTACCAGTAAGAAGGGAAATATTTCAGAGAAATGATGTCAGAGCGTAGGTCGGAAAGATACAATACACTGTAAATGCATATGTGTTCAGAGTGCTGTATAGAAATAGAAATGGTAGCCTTTGTAAAGGGAAATATCTTTACACAATAAAAGCATTTTGTCCTAAAGTACATTTGTTTATATTACAAAGTGTCTCCCCTCCCAGTCTTCTGTACGCTGCTGCCCCTTCAGCACAGTCACACTCTAGTAGAAGATTAATATTTCAGAACTTGTCATGGGCAGTTTCACTTGACTCTGTCACTGCCTATGTCTGACAAGCTATTTATCATGCTGCTAAGTGTCAGCATTAAATTATCCCTGCTGTTATGACAGCAACATTATTCATCAGGATTACAGCCCCAGTACAAGGCTGCTTACAGCTGTTACCTTCTTCTCCTGAGCTTTATCGATCTCTCCTCTTTCTATTATAAAAAAAAGGGGTCTATGCACATGACCATTCACATCTTGCATGTCTGATGATTTTTATTTCTGTGCCGACATCGAACAAAAAGATTTCCTAGAAATGGGCTTCCAGAGTTACAAAATGTCACCGTCAGAAGAGAATTGCATTCCCTTCGGCTGGAGGCACATTCTCTTTGAGGGGACGGAGAAAGACTGTAAACATTATTGATCATAATGCATAGGCACCCAAGGTTGAAGCGTGTTGCTTGACAAATCGATCTGCATTTGTTTTAACCAAGTCACCCTTCCTTAACCACTGCAATGAAATGACAATGAAATCAAGAATTATTTATTGAGATGTGCAGTGTTATTCACAGGCAGCTCAACTGTGCCCTGTCTCCAGTCCAAACTCTGAACACTCCAATTACCTTCTGCGGGGCTGTCGGTCTGGAGTGGAATGATACCCTGAATAACTATAAGGGTATGCTGAATTCCTTAAGAATTGGTTTGCAACTTAAACTTTGCTCACTTTCCATCCCTTCCTCAAAAAGAACAACAACAGAAACATTTAAGAGATTTGGTTTAAGGTATGTTGGGTTTTATTTTTAGGACTTCTCTGGTTTTGGAATGGTTGCTCTGCAATGACTTGTTTGGCAATTTACTCCCATTTTACCTCTGGCTGCCGCTGCTGGTCTTCGAATACCAGCATTGTTAAAAGTATGTTGAAAAAAACCACAAAGACCAACTCAGATGTCCTGATATTAATTTTTTAACTATATTTGAGGGGTTTGAAACGCAGAAGTCAATTCATATGGCAGATTATATGATACCACATGCACCAGAGCTTTGGAAGAAGACACCAGGCAGCTACAATGCATCATGTCATCCGTACTGGACTATTATTAGGAAGAGAGATTTCAGTGAATTTGACAACATATCCTGCTACCTCCATTCCATTTTCACCTGGTAATTTAGACTTTGCTTTTTCCAAATCATGCCAGAGAGCACTCATTGAGTGCTGCTTCAAATCACTAGTGCACAAAAAGATAAAAAGGGCTTCTGAAAATCAAGTCCTTAAAATTCATTCTGAAGTGTAATGGGAAATGAAATCGAGCAATGCCACTGCAGGGACTGGTATTCTTCTGCTTCACACTCCTGTTTATTAGCAGTGCACGGATGTTACTGGCTTGCAAATCAAACACAATGTTCAGTATTTTCCTTCGCTATCAAGGTGTGATTGAGGAAGTCTTCTCATATGCGAGATACCTACATTTTGTGCTGTACTCCTCTCCAGCAGAAGACCATGGCAGAATAGGCAGATAGATACAGAGCAAGATTTTCAGTCTAAGTTGCTGGGGTTTTTTTCCAGGACTTTTAACTTGAGATTCACCAAGACTGTAGATCTTGATGGATCTTGGAGCAAGTTGCTCCAAGCACTCTATTTCAAGGTGTGTTAATAGTTCATCTAAATAAAAAAATTTGGGAAGTTACTTTAGTTTTTCCACCCTTTGCACTACTTTTCCTGATATTTGGCAGTAAACTAAAATTCCAATAAAAGCATTTGGTTTAACATCAAGTCTGAGAGAACATTTTGACTGAAGTAGTGTTTATATGCTTAATGTTTTTATCTCTAGGAATTAACCTTTAAAAGTCTAAAACTGAAGCTTTTACTGCAGGTCTCCAGTTTCTTTGAAATAACACAAAGCTAGGGATTTCCATTAAGCAAAACTGTAGGGATTTCAAACAGAATAACTTTACTGTCTTGTCTACATATAGCATGTGTTTATATTTTTCTTTTGACAAAATGAGTCAAAATTTTATGGGCATTAACACAGAGTCAGGGGACCGGATCAGAAGGGTTGTGATCTCAAGGGAAAGTTTGTGGTTAAAATCAAGAATGTCATTTGAAATTAAGTTTCTAAGTCCCAAATCTGCTAACAGCGCTCACCCAAATATCACTTCTCATATCCTTCAGCAATTACGGGACCATAATCTGTGCTATTAACAAAAAGCTATTTGGTGTTCCCATAATATAGTAAGTTGCCAATCTTCAGATGTGTATACAGAGACATAAAGAAAATTGCAGTGATGTGGAGAGGATCAAGGAGAACAAATGTTACTGTTGGAAATCCTGGCACACTGCCAGGTAGGAGGAGAGATCTGAAAGGGAAATCTCATTGAACGTAGCAGAAAAAAGTTATTTGCAATTAAAAATCATGGAAAAATGATACTTTTAATTCTGAGATCGACCCGTACTCATCGATTCATTTATTTACTAAAACAAGGCCACAATAGAAGTATTTTCCCAGCAGCCTGTCCCTTACAATGGGTCTGTTTGCTTTGGATTCACTGGTGATTACATTCAGCTGTACTATCTGTTTGAGAGCTTTTAACTTTGAATGCTGCAGTAAGTGTCAATCTTTAAATTACTGAAGGACAATTAGGCAAACCATGTAATTGTATTGTCACTTATTAATTTCAAGCTCCAATGTCATAAATTATATGCCTTAATTAATACCACATGTCAATCACAATCTGCAACTTTGAAAGGATAAAGAGGTTAACAAGAATACATAATTAAAAGAAAACGACGAATAACGGCGCAGCTGAACAGTTTGTGAAATTGGACATGAAAACTGGTGCTGTGGTAGCACGGAGGAGCCAAGACAAAAATAGGGATGTTGACAAAACACACACAAGAATTAAGAAGTCAGAAAAATGAAGGAAAGTTTTTACTCTTTAGATTTTATTCCCTTAGTAAGCCAAATGTCTGGTAGCAAGTTATTTGAAGAGAACAGCAGAATAAGTCACCGATTCCTTCTCTACTACCCCACACAGGGTGAGGAAAGGAGCATTTATGTTAACACATATTTATAGCTATCAGTGGCTGAGTTCAGCAGAATCTACTCGCACAGCAATAGCTTTGGCATCACAAAGAAGTGGCAATGCTGCCTTAATGCACAGGCACACCAGAGCTGGCAAAACGTGCCAGTTAAGCTCTCTTTTTTGATATGAGACACGAAGGCATAGCTGAAGGTAAGGGCTTGCAGCTCTGAGTAGTGTCCTGGCAGGTCATCTGCTGCTGGGAAGAAACTGAGAAAGCCCTGCAGCCCCACTTACTAAAAGTAAGGACCAAAAGGAATCCAAGCAACAAGTATTAAAATTGCTTCAAAAGGAGAAAGCATCTCAAATGTACGTATGATGTCAGGCAGATGGAAGGAGTAACCAGGCAAACAATTCCTGTGATGAAAAAGGATACAGAATAAGGGTAAGAATAAGGATATAGAGGACTATGCAGTAAGAAGGAGGAACTGAGTACACAGCACTGGTCACCTTCAAGCACCGCAAGTATTATCTCAGTCTGCTACAGACTGTGGGACGTTTCCTAAAGAGGAGAAGAACACGTGGGTAGCAGCTCTGGGTTTAAGCCATGAACACGTGTTAAACCTGTGTCTGTACTAGCTGTAATGAGTTCAAGGTCCTGTCATGAGTAGAAGTGAGATGGACTATAAGCTTATTTAAAGAGAATAAAGAGTATTTATATTTTCTCCATCACTTATATTCTTCTATTAGAGACTAACTAAGAAAAAAAAAAAGATAAATATTCGGTGATTAATATTCAAAATGCCCTAGAGGTACTTTAAACAGGCACTCCTCTCCCACAGTTAAGTCAACAGTTTACTCTTTAGATGGGTACACGCCAAGAAACATGGAGACAGAAGCCCATGCATCTGATTTCCCTTTCAAAGCACCTAGAGGCAGGTTTCTAAAGCCCAGCAGTCTCCCTCTGTCCCTCCCAGCGTGCACTCACACAGCACCCAGAAGAAAGCAAAGAAGGCAGCATACCCAGCAGAGGTAGGGTTCTTTCCCTGGATGACGGCGCATGGACTTCTGACACCGGCTGCATGGAAAGGATGTCAAATTTTGCCCATTTTCCCACCAGATTGAAGTGTACTTTTCTCATCCATTTTGAAGAAGAGCAGCTGGTGTCTCTGAGGCATCTGAGGGACTGACAACATGGCACAGCACCATGTAGGCTTGTAGCCATAGCACAGGGCAGATGTGCTTGCCCAGGCAAGGGGAAGTGCTAGCGGAGGCACTTGGTTTGGCCCATACTGAAGCAAGACTCATTATAAGCTCTTCTCTACTTTTAGTTACTGGAGAACTCAGCAGGGATTAAGATACTATGGCTGCAGCAGAGCTGGTAAAAAGCAAAGTCTAATAGTGTATGCTTACGTGTCCAAGCTGAACCTATAGCCACAGTGTAGGTGCAGTCTCACTTGGCCTTCCCCCTTCCTTATGCAGAAGGAGATTGCCATGGCTGGGCAGGCACAGGAGCCCCGGTGGGCAGTCCTATCTGCCCACCTTCCACGGCCATCCAAAATGAATGCAAACACCCATCCCATCGCTACCCTAGTCCTTCAGTTTTGTTCACTCTCATTCCAACAGCTCACAAAAGGCAGCACAAGAAAAGCTTGCACACTCGATTAACATGTGTGGTACTAAGAAGAATTTTATTCTGACCTGTGGTCATAAAAAACCTACTAACAAAGCTGCTAAACACGTCACTGTTTTCATTGCATGCCCCAGGCGACTGAGCTGGGACAGCCCTGAAGCAATGCCCTGAAGTGTGACTACCCAGGACCCTGGGCAGTGACAGGGGAGGGAGAAGCTCCTTGGTACCTCCTAACTCCTGACATCAGTATTCCTTTTCCTAAACAGCCCTACTATATAAACAGAATCTCCTACTTTAACTAGCTGTGTTTCAAGGCAGATATTTGCTTCTGTGTATAGCCTTCTTATCTTCTCAATTTTATCCCTGTTTCTCCTGTCTCTTTCCTTCTGTCTAGCTTAAATATTTCTTTCCAGTACAGAGTACAGCACTGGATCGGAGGTTTGAGACATTGTCTCATCCACATACCATATGTCAAGATTTCCACAACTACTTATAATACATTTGTGATCATAAATATTTTCATTTCACCATCTATCAGCAAAATAGGTTATACTTTACTTCTAGAAGCACTAACTGCTTAGGTGGCTTTAGAGGTCTGAATTTTCTCCTATTATAAAAGTTTTTAAAAGAAATTTCTTTATGTTAAAGAACCCTACTGACACAACATGTATATCTGATGTACTATTTTAACTTATTTATGCAATATATTTTCTTGTGCAGTGCTTATAGTGATGCCATGAAGTATTTTAATCCCCATCAGAGTGATCTTTACTCAAAATACTTTTCTCCCTTCTGCAGATACTTTACCTCAAAAGATTGAGGCGTTAACATAACAATAACTAAATTACAGTTCAAGAAACAAATTCCATGGTAAACTCAATCCTGGAGGGTACTGGAAACATCTTCTCAAGCACCGAATATTTCCAACTTTTATCAAAGTCAATGAGAAATGCAAGTGCTCTGCAGCCTGCAGAATTGATCTCTCCCACATTATCAGTGGCTGTTATCTAATACATATCGCTTTGTATGAAAAAGAGCTATTTTCAGTCTTCATTGTGGTGAGAACCATTAACGAGATTTACTTGTCAGACTTCACCCATCATTAAATCACTTCTGTATGCAAAAAAAAAAAAAAAAATTAAAATAAATAGAAGATACATTAAATTATCCCACCAAAACCTGTTGTATCTGCTTTCTGCATTAGCTGTCAAAGTAATGTTCACATTCTTTTCAAGTATCATTGTAACACAATTTTGCATTAGGAAACAATGAAAACTGCAACACTGCTTCACAAATAACTACAGCCCCATCTAAAGATACTGAACTACAATTCTGAGCAAGTAATTGAAAGAAGTTTTCAGCAACCCAGGGATTACATACCTAATCTGCTGCGCCTGGTTAGAACCAGCTGCCCGCATCTCCTGTTCTTTTGTTCCTAGTCAGATGAACCACTTTTGCACATCAGATGCACGTGAAACTGGGCAGGCCTGCGTAACCTGTAGCTTTCCCTTTTTGTTCACAAGAAGGGAGATGTGTACAAGAAAAGCACAATACAAGAGCCCAGAAAAGAGTCCATGCCCTCCCTTCACGAAGGCAGAGCAGCCCTTCCTCCCCTGCCGCTGTCCACACGCGTGCTCCTCCACCTGGCCCTGGCCTGCATCCAGCCCGCAGGCCTTTGCAGCATACACACCAGAGCAGGCAAGAGCAAAAGGTTCAGGGGATGCTTCGTTTGAAAATCCCATCCTAGAGCCCCTAAGTCCTAAAAATCCAACCTGAAAACTCTGTAGGTCCTGTCCTGGGGACAATTCATCACTTACCCCCCTGCCCCCCCAAGCTCTAAAGATGCAGCTCAGCACAGCAACCACTACAGCTCACTTCCTTGTAACTTGACGATGTCCTGGTCAAGCCTTCCCAGCAGCTCCACATTGGAGTTCCAGGAACCAGGGATGGGAGAAAACCCCCTCCAAATTCCTAGCCACGGTATGCTCTTGGCAGCTCCGGCAGGGATCGGATGCTCCAGCATCAGCAGATACCCTCTGGGATGGATTTGATATGTGCTTGTGGCAGCCCAAACAAATTTTCCTCAGTAATCAGGCCCTACCTCAGAGCACAAGAGGGCAGTTGTGTGTGCCCTACAGTCCTCACAGGGCACCTACTTATGCATAGCTCCCTTTCCAGGCACTGAGATAACCACCTGACTTTGCATCTTTTCAGTGGTAAAGAACACAATCCCAAAAGACCACAACAAGATGACAAGCAAAAACACCCCCCCCACACCCCAAACAGTAATTTTTACAATCTCTTGATTTTGAATAAAAACCCCTGGTTTTGAAGGCACAACTCAGTTATATGACATGCAGTGCAGGTTTCAGACTGTGCTCAGCATCAGAGTATCTGAGTGCCTTCTGGCACAGCGTTAAGCAACCTAACTAACATCTGTCATGGCTTTTTTTCCTTCTCGCACTCTGTATCCTTTGTCTACCTCCCTCCTTCCAGGGAAGATGTGTAAAATGTGGAGTGTTTCATTTTGGGCGTTTGTAAAGATTAGTGTTAGATGGGTAGGTGTATGAGTATGGAACAAGACTAGAAAAGAAACACAGCATTTTTATTTACAGAGGGAGAAAACAGAAATATTTACCTTTACACACACATTCCATAGGTACCTTCCCAAAATCACAGTGGGGGAGGGTCTTCCTGGACAGACCTGAAGGAAAATGTTGACTCCTCTCATTGAGGAAAAACCTGAATAATACAGCTTTACTGTGCTTCTGGGAAATGCAGAATGTGAAGAGACTTCTAGAATTAACCCGTGTGCACCTGAGAGGTTACAGTATCCTTCCTAAGTGCTCGGCATCAGTATCGCATCTGCCAAAGCAGCGGCACGCTAGCACCAGCGTTTAATACTACCTGCAAATGTCAGGGTGATACTGCTGCTGTGATTCCAGCGATTATTCTCCCTGGTTTCAGCACTCCCTCTCAGTCCTTACTCAAGCTGAACTGCCCTTGAAGTCAGTAAGACTACGAAGACCAGTGGGGCAGAGTGTGCTTGCGAAGGCCTGGAAATTTCAGAATCTTGTGAGAGAGTTTATTTGACGCTGACATGTTTTTATTTTCTTGCTGTTTCTTTTTCATGTTTAGCCCTGTTTTGAAAAACAGCAGCAGCCTCCCTGCTTTCCAAATCACAAATGTCAGCGATCGCAGCCGGTATCCGCCGGCCACGTTTCTGCAGCCGTTTTGCCAGGGACTGCGCACACTTCCCTGAAGAGATTCTCTTCTTCATACTTGATCTGTTGTCTCCCTGTTGAAAATATCAGTGACACCACCGAGGCTAACAAGGTCAAGTGCTCTGAGATGGAAGCCTTTTGTACTGATGAACAGCTGAAGGGTGTGACATATGTTTTAGGGCCCTAGCAGCTGGCTCAGTGAGAGCCTCTTGGGCCTCTTTTAATGATAAATCCAGGCCCTGCTACTTCATCTCAGCATGGAAATAGCAGCATGTTAACATTCATCCAAACTCTTGTGTCTGTCATTAACTCAGCCCTTCTACTGTAGTTACATGGCAGAGCGCAGCTGACTTATCACCTGTCCTCCCACCTCGCAGAACAGTAGGGCAGGTTATGCATCAGTGCAACATTTAAATGCCATCTGACTGAAAACTACTGATTACTCTACATGTTTTATGTCCTTGTTGCTGGTTTGGTTTTTTTTTTTAATCTTTTTTTTTTAAACCTGAATGCCAGCTGATCAGGGGTGTTTCTACCTCTTGTTATTTCCTGTACTATAAATATATATAAATATATGTGTACATTTATCTATATAAAGCTTTATAACCGATGCTTATAAATTGTGTCAGTCATCCATACAATAGAAATAAAACGAGCGTATCTGCAATTGTCTCAGCAGGAACAAATCAGCTCACGGCTGCACAAGGCCCTGAAAGGTCACAACCTCCCATTGAGCCATACCCAGAGGAATGAAAGAGAATAACAAATTCAGCAATAAATGCTCTCTTTAGTAAAAATGTTGAAGCCACTGGTCAGGAGGGAAGGAATTTTCCCAGCTCTCCTCCTCTAGCAGTCTTCAGTCCTCAACTTTATCCTTTAACAAGTACTTTGGGATCCTTGAGAGTGAAAGGTGCTATATAAATGAGAGATGTATTAATAAAATCCCCAACTGCAGTTCAGCTGCAAATGGGAGCTCCTCCAGCTCAAGGCTGGAGTAATTCTGCTAGGCAACCACAGATGGTGTGACAGATGATCTCAGCAGCCCATCCTTCTATGTTTTTTTTTTTAGTTTAAATTAAAACAAAAAAAAAATTATCAAGCTATCTTGGCATGCTACGGATTTCAAGGGCCTTAAGTTCATCTTCCGAGCGAGCTTTGGTCCCTTTACTGCTATTTCTTGTCAGAAAGTTTTATACCTGAATCCAGCTGGGGAAAGAACGTGTATGCTAGACATTTGCTTCCACCTTGCCATAAATGGCAGGGGAGGGAGAGAGGTGAATGCCTGGGATAAATGAATCTCTCTTGTTCAGAACAGAAGCAGACTTGTCATCCATGAAAGAGCTCAAAACTCCAGTTGCTGGTTCTGTCCCAGCTAGCTGAATATCCAGTCAGCCCATAACAGACCTTCTTTGAGATGCTGACCTTGTAAGCACTACGAGCAGTGATGCCTGTTCAAGAGTTCAATGAAAAACCACCAGAAGATGAGGACAATGAACATAATGCAGAGACAGGAAGACAAAATGAAAAGGGTACGTGAACGCAGTGTGGAGGTAAGCTGCTATTACATCTACCAAAGAAAAATTCTCCTCATTGGAAACTGGCTTTGGACCCCTGCAAAAGCACTGTGATCTTGGTACAGTGAGTCCTACCAGAGTGCAACAATAACAATTGCTCAGATCCCAGTGTCTTGGATTGACTTCTACTCACAGATGTTAACTCTGCTCCAGAACAATTTTTTTTTCTTCCTCAGCATTTTGGCCTAAAATAAGGCTCAGTGCAGAACCGTAAAAAACTGCAGAATTTTTGCACACAGTTGCTAAAGGAACAGGTTGTAATAGCAAGCCATTTGTAATATAAAACAGTTTTTAAATTATTGAACAGCTATTGGTAAAAGCTAGCATTAAAAAATAGGCTTTTTTAATTTATCAGGGCAGAATTATTACCCTCTGACTCAAAACTCTTAATTTGGTCACATATAGATTTCAGGAAAATTCCCCCTCCCTTCCTCCATGTGACAAAGGTTATATAGGTAGATGATCAACTTAAAATGTTGATTAGTATATGACTTTTCTTGTTGGTCACTGGGCATCATCCTTAATTCTCTTTAATCTTTTAAACTCTAGATCATTTATTGAGATAATGCCAAAAATAGGATTAAAAATCTAATTCCTAAAAGTAAAAGTAAATTTGCTTGCTTTTAAAAGCCAAGCCTTCAAACATTTTTCTTATGTTGGAAATTCTTATTTTCCCCTCATTTAAACCCGAGAATAAAAATGGTCATGCCAATGAAGTCAGTGGTGTTACACCAGAACTTGGCCCATTTGTCCTAGTGCTTGAAACTAAAATGTAAGTACTTCTTTTGGATGTATTATGATTTCAATACTATCAAAAGTTATGCTTCCGATTTGCTTATTGGTTTATTAGCAGAGCTTTGTTATAAAAATAACTTTATGATGCTCAGCCTATGCAACTGAGCCCACCAAAGAGCTTATAAAGAAACTTCTTTCTGTGATAGAATCTGCTGATATCAAGAAAATGACCTACCTAAAAACCTCACGTAGCAATGCCCTTTGTAGCAAAATAACCCCTGGAATTCACCCAGTATGATGCCTTACATGTACAAACCCTTACAGGTAGAAAATGTTAGCTGGAGATGTCAGGTAAGCACAAAGTTGCCATATTTCAGGTCTCGGAGCCAACACAGTCAGAGCACTGTTCAAGCCCACTCACTGCCAGGCAACGCAGAGGGAGGGTGTCCTGGTTTGAGGGAGAACAGAATTAATTCTGGTCAGTGATTTTACTTTTCAGCTCAGCCTCTTCTAACTCCCTGCAGCAACTGAAGTTAATGGCAGATTTTTGCAGTGTCTCCTAGCAGTGGTAACACTTGATTACAGTTTCTAGTTACTACCAAGGACTGGTATGCAGACAGGTTCTGACTTACACTTGCTTCAGTGCAAACCAAGGTCACTGCTAAATCTTGTGTGCCACACTGGGGTGCAGAAACTAAGAGGTCACACATGAGGAAAAGAGCAGACAGGAGAGGTGACCCTAAACTGACCAACGAGGTGTTGCATCCCATATACGTCATGTTTGGTATAAAGCTGAGGGATCACAAGAGTCAATCTGTCTCCTTCACTGGCCAGCATCTGAGGAAGACTCTGTCCTTTCTGCCTTCAACCCTAATCTAAGTGTTCTTGAATTCTGTCCCAGAATCCAGCTCCTGAATCCAGCTCCCATCTGCTACCGAGTCCAGTCTGAGGTTTCCCCGGTGCCTGCTCCACAGCATCAGTGGTGACAGTGATATAATGGCCAGCAGCGGGTTGGGTTCAATACTGGGTTTGTCTATATTTGTATATATTTCATTTTATGATTATTTTCTTTAAAGCAGTTTCCAATATCTTTTCCAATTCCCAAGTCTCTCTCTTACTCCCTTTCTCTGCCCCTTTGGGAAAGGAGAGGGGTTAACAGAGACCATCTGTCATTCACCTAGTGACCAGCCCAGCACTCACCCTTGAGAGAGGACAAGGACCACAACACCCCCTGTGTTAGTGCTGCCAACAATCAGACAGAAAAGAAGGCTATTACCAAGTTGAAAGTTTCAGTATTTTCTCACCTTTACAGCCCAGAAATAGCAAAGAGGGAGCTAAGAGTATGTCAGTAAAGAACCACTGTCATCATCCAAAACTGATGAAGGCTGATGGAAGCTTTTCAATCAGTGCCCAAAATAGAGCGCTCCTCCACTCTCCAGCTAGTGTTGATGGCTACAGTCTGAGTGAGCACGGCACCGGTTGCAGAGAAGCTTGAATCTACCACCAAAGAAAACAACATTTACACTCAAATTTACAGATAATACCAGGGAAGTTAATCTTTGGGTTTATTACTAAAGACATTTCCTAAGGTGCGAGCTGACTTCAGTATGAAGGAGCTGCTTCTTACCAAGTTTAATTTAGCATCACTATCGCAGATGTTCCTCTTTAGTTTCACGAGTTGCTAGCTGGTACCCAAATATACACCTACCTGATGGCCAATGTAATGGAAATTCCTCATCTGAACAGACTTTTTCTGGCTAATTGAAATATATACAGGAATGGAAGATCGACATTTCTGAGATCTGAACGCTTCTGCAGGAAAAGTCACTCTGACTTTCATTGACTGCTGCATACCGGGCTTTTTTATTATGTTGTTCATTAACACAGCAAAGTCTCCTCCTTAAGAATCTCTTTCCATTACACAGAAGCTCTTCTAGGTTGCTTCATTCATTGCACCAGTCACAAGGAGGCTTCTGTTGCATCGGTAGCAATGCTCTGTGGCAGTGCCGAAGCCATTAGCCCTTCAAATTCCCTGACATTTTTCCCAATATGGCATTTCCAGACTTGTCTGTGGTCTGGGTTTCTTTGCGTTTTGTTTTACATGTCAGAAAAAAATGCCCAGGTAATTCTGAAAATACATTAAGGGAGTTACAAAATGCTTAGCCAAGATTACCATATTTCACAGAATCCTTGGGGTTGGAAGGAACATCTAAAGATCATCAAGTGCAACTCCCTCCTCGCAAAGCAGGTCTGCCCAGAGCACACGACCCAGGATGGCACAACCTCTCTGGGCAGCCTGTTCCGGGCTCTGCCACCCTCACAGGAAAGACATTTTTTCCTCATGTTGAGGTAGAATCTCCTGTGTTCCAGCTTGTGCCTGTTGCCCCTTGTCCTGTCACTGCCCATCCTCTTGACACGTGCCCTTCAGATATTGATAAGCATTGATAAGCTGCCCTCTCAGTCTTCTCCACGCTAAATGGTCCCAGCTCTCTCAACCTTTCCTCATAAGAGAGATGCTCCAGTCCCCTAATCATCAGTGTAGCCCCAC
>JANHGN010021891.1:25502-33002 GCA_024605025.1 Megaceryle maxima | reverse complement strand
ACAATAGCCTTGTTTATTTGAGCCTCTCTAACATATTTACCAACTATAAGGATTTCTGTGCACTGATTAGGGGTCAAAAGGTTATCCTGGAGTATTATTTAGCAAGATTGCTCTTTATTATAATGAACATTGAAGATGCACATCAATAAAGTGGTTATTTTTTAATGCTTTTTAGTGCTGTTGAGACAAATACAGTTTTGAAAGCCTAAAATGTGTCCTGGTTCTTTGAAAAATCTGCTATTAGCTACTAACATATTATTTTCTGTCAGCTCTTTAAATTCATATTATTTGCATTAATGCAATAAATTAATTAGCATTACCACTTTATTTGTTTTCACAGCTGCTTAGCTACAATGAATATTATTCTCTTAAATCATTCTGTCATAAAGTGTTAATTATAAATGTCTTTTATAATAATAATGGTTTCTATACTAGTAATAAAACCCTTGCAAAGAGTCATTGCAGTAAATGTAAGATTATTAGACTATTTCCAAACAATGCCAAAATGGTTAGCAAAACAGTTGTTTCATTACATTCTGTTGATGATTGATTGCTTGAGGATCCTTTAAGTATTCCTGCACCCAGAAAGCTTTGTTAAAAATCAGGCATCTTTTTAATGTTTCAATTCCACATTTGCTGTTTAGAAATCGTGCGTGTATCCAGCCCTGCTCACCTGGAGAACACCTCTTTGTACCAACTGGGCTCAGTACTGCAAATCTAACCCAGCCAAGGCTCTCACAGGCGTCGAATGGGGTTGCGCTTCCTTAAGGCTCAAACAACTCATCCTCTGTTACCTCTTTTTTCACTCAAGAAATTTCTCCTGGTTCATCTTCCACAAGAAGAAGTTTAACTCCTCTGAAGCCATGAATCTAAGTGATTCTCAGATTAGCAAAGTACATTTAGAACACTCAGCCATCTACACATGTCCACAATGCCAATGGTTCTGGGTTTGTGTTCCTTCTACGAATCTTCTGATAATGACAGAAAAATTCCAGTATCAAATGTCAGGCCTCACTTCTGAACGCTTCAAAGCGCTACATCACAGTTCTGGAAAGTTCCTGATGACAACAGCTCATTATTATTCTGCCAGTCATGAAAAAAGGATTGGGATTTCACAACTGAGAATTACAACACTGAGCAAAGTGTGATGTCAGACCTTTTCTAGTTAAAAGAAAAGTTTGTACCACTGTATTTCTTGCTCTGTCCAAACAAGAAAATAAAGAGTAGATTTTGTCACAGCAAAGGAAAGTTCTGGTTTCTTTCCTACAGCCACTATTTCAAGTCAGTTACATCCAAGCAGTAGCTAATATCATGTGGGGTTTTTCCATTTCTAATTAAAAATGCACCAGTGTATCAGACCACGTCTTCAAGTTTAAACGATTTAAAAACCAAGCCACAAAGCAGTGAAAACACAAAAATTCCAGTTCAGACCCTCATTGTCAGTCTTGGAAGAAAACAACTAGTTGCTAAAATTCTAATGATGCAACCTCAGCTGCAAACTTCTCATCCTTCAGTCTAGTTCTCCCACTGCTTCTTAGGAAAGCTGGGACCCTACCAGAGACAACACTGCCAACAAAGGGGATGGCTGAAGAATATTGGAAAGAAAGAAGAAGAAAGGAAAAAAAAGTTCAAAGAGCAGCATTTTCTTTGTGACAAAGGGAGACTTAGGTCCTTATTTGCTTTCTGGACTGGTTTTGCATTTTATGCGAGGCATTCACTGGATAAGTAATGCATCAAGTGAGGGTCACAAGCAGCTCTCCCATTCAGCAAAGTGGAGCTGTGGGAAACAATGACAGCTATTTTTCTCTCTGTTACTTACCTGGTGAATCTTGGATAGATTTCTGCACTAGCATGCAATCTAATACCAGTATCTTGTAAGTAGGTTTTAGGCAACTTTTTGGGGAGATGAAGGATATTTGTTAAATTCCAGAAGGACTCAAAATCTGGTATCCCCTGCCATGGAAAACACATCAAACCCTTGCGTTGGGTTACTACTTCTATCTTTCCTCCTGCTGTGGTGAAAAGAAAGCAAGTGCCCTTACTGCTTCTAGAGACATACTTTCAGAGGAGGGTTCTGGTGAGAACTCTATACCAAGATCTCAGGAACAGGAGGCTCTAGTTTTCTCAGTATTTCCTATTAACAACTTCCCTCAGAGTATTCTGGGTTTCTTGGATTGCCTTTGCTTGGTGTCTAAACCTCAGTGTGTGTTCAGAGACACAGCCACCAGCAACAGTTTGAACCTCTCAAAATACTGAAGTAGCTCCTCCTGCCCCCAGCAAAAATGATGGTGCTGGTAGTCTCTGGAGCAAGAAGTCAGGGAGGTAAGCCACTCTTTCTTCTGAAATCTCCAACTTCACAGTGAGCAGGACCTCAGCTAGTATGCAAGGTCCAAATCAGGAAGGAACCAGAAGACTTACAACCCTTACTCTTCACCCTAGCACCATCAGAATTTCCAATTCAATGTGCCAGGACCCCCAACATGGGAGCACAGCTGTTCTGCTTCAGCTTTTGGCAGGCAGAAGAGGGAGGGATACCTCCTCATGGGACAGAAAGTCCCACCTCCCTGTAACTGGATGGGAGATGCCACCCAAGCTGCGCTGCTCCCCTTCAAAGGAAGAATGATGGCTGAGCAGAGGCAGAAGCACAGGAGATTGGACAGGGCTAGGGCTCACCAACACCATGAACTGGAGCATGTCAGTAGCTTCGACATAATGATACCGTTTTCTTTCTGCCAAGTAATTTGGGATTCATGTGTCCACTGCTGTGGTCCCGGTATACCAGTCACCTGCAATGGGCACCTCAAGGGTAGGAACATTAATCTTTTTAATCTTGCACCTCAGCACTGCTTCTCCCGAGGCCTACAGTGATATTGCCAAAGCACCACAGAGAGCAACTCAGCTAAAGGGGTCTGTACCAAGCCTTTCCTGGCCTTCATGCCCTGTCCCAGCTGTGGAAATGTCTGCCTTCCCTCTTCCGTTCTCATTTACAGGATGGAAAACCAGCACTTTTCCTACCCTCTGAAACATGTACCAGCAGGAATTAGGGAGCCAGGACAGGATCTTTAAACAGGCTAATGCAAGGAGCTGCCCCGGGGCAGCTCCACAAACCCCAAAGTGCGAGGGGCTGACGACCACCTCTGGCCTCATTAAAGAGAGCTGAAGCATTTGGATCCCTGCACTGCTTGGGCACAGAAAACACACTGCACATCTTCTCTCACCTCTACAGATGAAAGAGATCACAAGCAAGTGGATGCTGTGTACTTGAAGCTCCTGAATATGAGCAGCTAGGATGCAGCTAGGTGGGACAGAGACACTCAGAAACTTAGACATATTCAGTTTAAACCCAGCCTTTGTTTACAACACCACAGACTATAAACCTGTGTTTACATTTCTGGCTGAAAGGTTGTTAGGTGGCAGCTTTCTTTGGAAACATGTCACACTTACAAGAGCTGCGAGTTGCTCCTTCGTTAACTCAGCATACTTCCCATTTATTTTTCATCAACTGCTATATCCCTAAATATTTCCTTTTAATATACCATCTCAGAATTTACACAGTGAGCTTCCCCATGCCGCACGGCTGAGAGGAAGTGCATACTGTGATGATTGCAGCTCATCCGTGATGAAAAATATCTATCATTATATGCTCCCCCCCCAGTTCTTGTGTATAATTATAATAGCTACACTTTGGTGCAATCAAAAAGCTTTTTATAAAGAACCTCCATATAATCAAGAAAGAAAGGGAAAGAATATCTGTACAAAAACACTGCCAAGGACTTAATCCTGTTAGAAACTGCCAGGCGGTGGAGGAGTGCTCTCTGCACATCTGAGCTCTGCCAATGGAGAGCCCTCAGTAGGTGTCAGAATACACTCTGCACCTAGAAGGAACGACACCGCAGACTGGTACATCGCAGAGACTTCCTGGGAGCTCAGTGGGTTAAACAGCATCTGCTGATTTGGGACACATGCTCTGGCAGCGGCCAGAGTTACAAGTGCAAAAGGAGAAAAGGCACATTGAAGCAACGAGAAAATGAATACGGTAAAGAATTAAAATACAAAACATTCACAAGAGTCTTTAATTAGCTATACTATGGACAAAAGCACTACTGAAAGAACACGAACAGGAAGAGGTAACTCTGAAAACTATCAAATTGAGTGGAAAAAGGGAACCCTCTGTGTGCTTGAGCCAAATCCCACTGAATCTACATGACTCCCAAATGGCCATGGCTCAATTGGCTGGAGATGCTGCTCTCCTACTGCACTCACCCTTTGGACCATACACAGACTCCACACAGAAGAAAACTGCAGGATTCACTTTTTTCTGCCTCACAAAACTGCTGTTTGAAATAGAAACACATTCTACTGAAAACATAAAGGCTATTCTTTGACAACTTCTTAAAAAATTCAAAGTAGTTCAAAATGAATTTGCAAAACCTGCTTTTTGTGGATTAAAAGCTTTGTCAAACACCCCTATCTTACTGTATGCAGCTCTAGAGTGTATCTCTAATTTTTTTTTTTTAAAAAAAGGGGGATTTCAAATGGGGCTGGAATGAAATTTGATGAACATGCTCTTTCTTTCTCTCTCTCTTTTCTCGCCCACAGCATTTAAAGGCAGCAGGGGTGTTGTGACAACACAGACAGCTAATTGCAAGGAAATGGATGTCTAATGCCATTAACACTACCCACTTTCCTTGGACATTTAAAATAAAAATAAAACACGCCACTAGGCACACAGTTCTCTCCCTGGGGTGGAGATGAGCGAGCGCCTGAACTACATGTGATAGATGTTAAGTCAGATCACTTAATGCACTACTGGAGGGAGCTCAGATACACCTAAATGAAGACAGTATTTGAACCTGTATTAGACAGAACAGAATACTTGCATCCTGCAGAGTTTATGTTCATAGTTTTATGAAACATCTATAAAACTCCACCATTTGAACCCACCGAAGTTGTCATTTAAGTATTCTAAGTAATTACAAATAATAGTATATCTAAAAAATTTATAACCTACTGTACGTGGGCCATACACAGGAGATTCTCCATATGAATTAGTACATCTCTAGAGAGATGGAAATTTTGTAGCAATAAAAATGTAAGCATTTCTCCTAGACCTGAAGGTAGGGAAAGAAATGTCTGATGATCACTCTATTAGCATTCGTAGCAGGGGGAATGATACAAAGTCATTCCTTATTTCATTTGATGTTCATACAGAGACTTTACTCAAATGCAAAGTCAGGTGAAGAACAGGATCTGAAAAAAAGTATGTTAAAATAACTGAAAACACTGCTCAAAATCTCCAGAGTGCTTGCTCCCTTCTGATCGCAAACAATGGATTGAACCAACTTCAAAAATTCAATTAATATATTTGTTTTGAAAATACACCTGCAGAATATCATCTTGCTCCAACTCTGAAGAGTCATACACTAAACCTCTACAAAACTTTGGAAATACCAATAGATTTTTCATTACAGTGGCACTGTTGAGCACCGTTACAATTACTGAACTACCTGCCTAACATCTTGCAGCATTACCAGCTCTCAACTTGAAATAATACCTTCATTAGAACTTTGTCTTGCTTTAATACAGCACGTGTTGATTTAAACACTTACTTCCAGACAGTGAAACATGACCTTGACAAGATCAGACAGTTTTATTTTGAATAACTCGTTTTACCTCTTTTTTAGTTAAGAAAAACATCTTGGCAGTATTATTGCTAGAAGTCAGAATTTGAAGTTCTAATACATAAACACAACAGGTCACATTGCTATTGAACAAGATTTCTGTCAATAAGTCGGTCTACAATTCACTACGTTGCCTTATTCAGAGGAAAATCAAGTAGCTACTATTTACAATTCGGGATACAACCTGAATTCACTGAAATCAGTGGGAGATTTTCCTATTAATTTTGGTAGCAGCAGGATTTGACCATTAATGTAATAAAACAGGTAGTGTAAAAAAAATTCTAGCTCCAATCACTACTGGATTAGCAGCCTGCAATTAATTTGTACATCTCAGGTTGCTAGATGAAATTAAACAGCTACAAGTCTAGTTATGAAACATACATAAAGTTAAAAGAGATAATAATTAAAAGTCTGACCTAACAAGATATTAAATTATCATTCTGCGTATAAACAAATCTTAATAAGTAGCCATTAATTTAACACAGTGATTGCCTAGAAAAAAGTAGGTAATATTTTCACAGCCAAAGTTTTTGTTCGGTTTAGTTCTGTACTTATGTTGTGCCTTTTGTAGCATATCTCTGAAATGATCTCAGCAGTAAATTGCTTGTGCTTGTCTGTTGATTGTGATGTGAAGAGGCTGGTTGGGCCAGCAGCTGAAGGACTCTATTTATATACCTGGCTGGTTAGATTGAATGGACCTGCAGGAGAACCAGCCCCATCAGAGCTTCTCCAATGGCTTCCATCTTGACCTTGAATCTGACCTTTGCTATGGTCCACTTCCATCTCCGTAAGAATGAGCTAAAGGCTAGATTGTCATCTATTTGTGTTTTCCCAGGTTTGATGATGTATTCCTCGAGCTGACTAAAACAGATTCATTATCACACCTTGGTGTGAATCACAGGAAAGGAGTTTGCAGTGCACAAGTGAACAGTTGCATGCAATTCTTCACACTGCTGAACCGACATTGTCATTCAAATCAGAAAATGCTGATTGCTAGGGGAACAGAGGGAAAGAGGTTCCCACCACAGAATGAAATGAAAGGTCAAACAGCTTATGGGGATCAAACAAATAAAATAGGCAAGATAAGCAATTTCAGTACTTGCGTGGCTCTGATCTTGAACCAAGGCTCTTCCATCTGCAGCCACCCTGACTGTGAAGGTGGCAGACACAATGAACGAGCGATTCCCTGCTCGGTGTTATCTTACTGGAAGTGATAATGACAATTTCACTGCTTACGGATGCCAGTGTTTTCTAAATTTATCAAGGTGGGGACTTCATTTACCAACGAGTGTTCCCTTCGGACTCTTCTGAAGTTAATTTAATAAAAGGTGCACAGATCCTAGTATCTATGTCTCAAGTATTTATATTTTGTCTGGAAGAGGGGAAAGGATGTTTTTATTGAAACTTCTTATTGCTAGAGAGAGATAAAAGAAACATAGTATAAATTTCAAATCAATTCAGTAAAGGAAATGTAACCTATCAGCCTTGTGCCTGAGTAGATTATTTTTCATTCATCTTAAACATTATTTTTTAGAACTGCAGTTTTTACACAACAGCTCTTTAGGATGTGGTCTTCTCTGAGAGCTCTGAAGCACGTTTTCAGTCTCCAACTATCAGATTTAATATGTATTGTACAATCACCCAGAGGCCTCAGCGAGGATTCAGTCCTTCACAGACAGCCTCTTCAACTTCAGTACTCGTTTGATCCTCTCTCCTGCAGGCTGGAAAGAGAATTTCAGCAAAGGTCCTCTCCCAAATCTCAGTTAATAGAAACCCAACAGCAACCTCCTTGGGAAGCTGGGCAGAACAGAACTTATTA
>JANHGN010021891.1:0-23349 GCA_024605025.1 Megaceryle maxima | reverse complement strand
GAGGATACGGTGCAGCAGTGGCCCTGGTCGAGTTAGATAACGGTTGGACTGGATGATCTGAAAGGTCTCTTCCAGCCCAGAGTGCTCACACGGAGGTGATGCCTTGCTCCCACCAGCCACCGGCCGGTCCCCTGGCAAAGCAAGGGCTGCTCAGCACAGGGCCCAGGAGCGGGGCCGTTCCCAGGTGTTTACAGAGCCAGGCGTCGGGGCCAGGCAGGAGTTTACAGCAGCGTCAAGTGCAGGCGTTGGCTGTCACACCCTAATGCTAGTCCTGTAAGGAAAAGAAGGATGGAGACTCAGTCCCCACGAGGTTGTTTTCAACTCTACAAAGGCCTCTCCTTTAGCACTCTAACTTGGTTAAAGGAGATTGGTTTAGCTACTATCTGAACAAGTTAATAACACTGCTACTGCCATCACCTCATCCAAAGAGACTAAAAAATCTTTTTGTGTGTTTTTTTTACTTTCCTCTGTTATGGGGAAACCTGCGTTTCATCACTACAACCTGCTCCAGATGATTAGAAAAAAGAAAAAGCTAAAATAAATAATCCAATACGGCTTCAACCTGATAATGTTTTGAGGATTCCTTCCAAATTCAGTTTATACATAATAAATAGCAACATTTTACACTGTAATCACATTTATTTAAATAAATTCTTAATAAAAAAAAATCCTTGACTTACTGAGAAAGTTTTAATCTTGTAATAGTGTAAACGTTTTACTCAACTGCAGCTACAAGAGGCTTTCAGTAGGTACAGAAATGTGATCTTTGTCCTCTGTCCCAGCTCTGCACTTCTGAACCAACTTTCAACAGTGTAAAAGAAAGCAAGAAGTAAAACGATACTACAAATCAAACTGCTACGGGACTGGAGGACAGGGCATGTTCACAGATTACTCTCTTTCTGTTTGATGAGTTTATTTCTGCATGTGTTCCCCAGATGTTTTATTGTAAATTCACTACTGATGACTGTGCCAGCCCAGAATTATCATTGAACTGTGAAGAAATTTTTTGTGTGTGTATGGATTGTACAATAAAGCTGTATTTTTTCCCTTCTGTTTTTAAGATAAGTCTTTTAATTTGGGGACGGGATTCCTTTACATCTGGGAGGTCACTGTGCTTTACTTGTTGCCTGGATACTTGGTAATGCCTGCTTAAGCACTAATTTTTTTATCAGAAACAAAGAATTTAAGGTTATTTAACACAGACTTTTAACACATTTATAATATGCTAATTTAAAAGAAAAAAAATATATGTGACAGTGTGATCTTCAGTCCACAGAAACCAGTGGAATGTCCAGTCCACAGAATCTGTGAAACATCTGATCAGCATCAGGAGTGGATTCCCACAAATCATATTGCTAAAATTCTCCAAAATTCCTACCTCCTTTATGTAACAGGGCAACTCTAGAGGACCAGTGTCAGCTGGAAGCCAGAAAGGGAGGTGGAAACAGCTAAAAATGGTTGTTCATAAAATATTAGTAGCTTTCCCTGCTTAAAAGTTCAGTGCTTTTTTGAGTGTGCCTATTTGCAATGAGCAGTCCAGGGTCAAATACCTGCTGCAGGCCATGCCCCTTGACACTCACCACCTCTTGAGCTGCTCTTGCATGCGAATGGCTTGGAGAAGGTACTGCAGAGTCCTTGCAGAAACTCTGCACCCAGGGGCTAGCACCAGGAGAAGGAGGAGACACAGCAATGGCTGCAGGACAGCAACCTGCCCCTGTTCCTGCTGCTTTGGAGGAAAACAACCAGAAAGAGGAGACAGAGAGAGATGCAACAAGTTGAGGAGGTGCTCAGAGGTGGAGCATACAATGAACTTGAGTGGGCACATTTCAGTTTTAGGACAATAAAAGTTAAAAATATTTGGAGAAGTGGGAAATTTTCCTTTCCTCACTTCAGAAGTAGTAGCACTAAAGACTGGGGACTAAACGGAAGATATTTTAAAATTCTGGCCACACATCAGTGTGGATGACCTGGTCTTCTCAAGCATAAAAAATGGAAGAAAAGAGGATAAAGGCAAAAAAATAAAAGGTGTATGTGCCACTGAATCCATTTTTTTTTTTATTCAGCACTCAAATATCTTGATCTGCAAAGTCCTGAAAGTATTTGAAAAGATTGTGAGAGGGCATGAACTGATAAGCATTACACAGCTATGAATAAACACCGGGGAAAAGCAGCAGCAGCATTGTTACAGCCTGCAGATGACTCAGGATTTGGTTTTGACCACTTACACTGGCACAGTGTCTGTAATTCCCATACCAGCAGCAAGGACCTCTTTTTTTTTTTAGTAGAAACACTCACATTCTCACTGAGCAGACGCTAGTGCTGACAGTTTTGGCTGCTAATATCCTCTGCTTGCCTACACTGGAGAGCTGAAAGAACTCAGAAGCTCAATGTGAAATTTCCTTAAAAATAAATTTCATATTAAAACCATGAGAAAAATTAGCATGCAGCCAGCCTGGGGACATTCAGTGTCCTTAATTCAGTCTACAGTTTAAACTATAGTAAGAAATAACATTTGGCATCCTACAGAGGTGTTTTTAAGGCAGCTGGAAAATACTTAAAGTATTCAAACAATTCTGTTATCTAAAGTATTGTTTCTAGTCACCAGGATCATTTATGAATCCTATGGAATAATGGGTTTTGTTTTTCAATCTCCAATAACTGTCATTTGAGTTTGGTTTACATCCTCACATTATATGCATAAGAGCTTTTTGGTATCCAGTGACAACTTCCCAATAAATTGGATTCTGTACCAGTGGTTCAGAAATGCTTTAAACAGCACGCTAAAACAAATCTGGAATTCAGTGGTCTTACAGACACAGGCAAATGTTGCCTCTAATTCTGTGCTCTCATTGCTGCATTCAGATGGTACCCAGGCCTTCAGTCGCACCGTTCAGCTCAGCTCTGAATGCCAACAATCTCACAACTTGGTAGCTCGTATATACATCGTATTTCCTCATTTACAGCCTGACTGCCTGGATTAGTACAGACTTCACCAAAATAAATCTCAAAACTGAGAGAATAATTAGTTCATATGCAGTTAGCTCAGAGAATTGTCTTGCCATGACAGATGAAGGTGCACATCACATCCACGTACATCGATGCACACCAACATGCCACCTCCCTTTCCACTGTGACTAAGAGAAAGCTGTCAGTGAAAAGAGACAGCAACTCTGAGTATGGCTTCAGATTCACCGGGATGTGGTATGCCATTAACTATTTTAAACTCCACATGTACAAAACCAGATCCCATTATGGAAACAGGTTCTGAATTACAGGATTTGTACTTTTGGACACTTATGCGACCTACTCTTACACTAGAAAAACAACCAACCCAAAACCAAACAACTTCTCAGAAACAGCTTTTCAAATGTCTAGCACCAATCCCATGAAGCGACTGCAAAAATGCCAACTGTCACGTAGCCATCTAAATAACAACCATAGGCACACGTCCTCTGTACCTTGCATAGCTGTAGCAGAAACATGGTCACCAAGCCAAAACCTGGCAAGGCTGATAAAATGATAGTCAAGTTCAGATAAAGCAGGTGAGAAAGCAGCAGTAGGCCACACCCAAGGTCTAGGTTTAGGTGCCTCAGCACACATGCACATGCACACACAAGCAGGAATATGCTAGAAGAGTAGAAGCTACGGCCCGTGCAGGGCTGGCAAGCGCATACACGTGCAGACAGCCAGGAGTGAACCGTAACCCGTCGGTCAGAAAGTATGTGGTGTAGAGGAACAGCTACACCAGGTCAGATACTCTGTCCATTTGCTCCCTCCTAGTTCACCACAAGTCTAGTGAGGCTAGTTAATACCCTGATCTATAATTAAGTTTGTATTGTTAAACAGTTTTGTGACATCTATTAATGTTTTTGGAAGAAATGGGATGTCTACAGATTAAAAACGGCATTTCAATACTTTTGATTATTGATGTTGCTCTGTTCCATGCATTTACCTGCTTCCATATAACCACCACACTTCAGTACAATTTCCACAACTTAGTGATCCTGCGCTTGTGCTTTTGAGGAGAACCCTACCCTATGGGTATTCTTCTTTGTGGGATGCCCACCAGCAGAGGAAATGGGTCAGGTCTGTGGAGGGCAACCTGAGAAGCAGGTTTTGAATAGATTCCTCTCTGCAACGAATGGATTCCTACTTGTCACTGCAAGGCTGTTACTTCCCGGTGTTTAGAGAGTGGAGGAAACATGATCGCATTTTCTTCTTCTCTTACAGAAAAGTAGCTGGTAAAGTAACAAGAGTCACTCACGCCATACGAGCGATGCACCGGCCACAAACCACCTGCCGTACTGGTCTGCAGACTGGGATAGAGGGGTAAAACTCAAAACATCTCTAAAAGATTCCCCAGACCTGGGTGGCTTAGTTGGGCACTGGGCATGCACCCATATACTCAGTATAAGCTGTAGTTACTGAACTTTCTCGGGAGAATGCAGGTGTTGAATGAAGTGCAAAGTATTACATTTGATTGCGTGGAAGGAGCATTTGTCAAGACTGTGAGATCAGGCTGGCAAAGAAAATAACTGTCTATGATAGGCTTTCGTTGATAAATTTTGAGTTTCTTTTTCTATTTCCTTTTTTTCCCCCCTCCCTCCTGAGCATGAAGTAGGGGGGAAAAAAATAAGGGACCATTTGTATTACAGTTATTTGCAATCTAATTTGCCAGGCCAAAGGATAGTCTGAATGATCTAATTCTCAATATACTACAGGACCGAGGTGAAATACAAATCATCTTAGAGGATCCAATAATTCTGTTTCAATTGATCAGCTTTTTAGGCAGTATCCTTCAGTTGAGACTTTTCAGATAAGTAAAGTAAATTAGGTTGAAAACAAAATGCTGCTTTCTGAAAGGTGGATTTCACAATGTATTTTTGATCTGATAGGAGCTCGGTAGCATTTCTCCTATCCGCTTGAGGCCTACTGAGCTGTGCATACTGTACTCTATCAAAGCCCAGTTCTTTGCAGCTCAGTGAATAAAATACTGCAGTTTCTCCCATTGACTGACTGAAATAAAATAATCTATGATGCATGAACAAGTCTAAATGAAATAATAATATCCTTAGCAGTGAAAAACGGATTGGTAATACAGTAATTGAGCAGATTTATTGCCATCTCCTTGAGCTAGCCTGCTGAAACAGCCTGCTATTTTATTTAATCTCATATCAGAGGAATTACTGGCTGGTAATCCATTGTTAAACATCATTTAGAATGATGGATGAAAATGTCAGCTTTTCCAACATAATCAATTCATATCTCATTAGCACATATTATTTATGATTCTCATAATGGGACCTGCAGGGGTCTCCAGGGGGAAATGGAGACCTCAGCTGTTGTTGAAATGAGATGAGATATACTGTAGCTTATGAGTTAATAACTGCATATAAAAAATACTTCCCCACAGTATTGATTGTCCTTACCATTTTACAAATGAATTGAGTGCCTTGGCTTCCCCTCTTGCTGTGTATGGCAGCTCTTCCTCCTATTCGTTTTGTTGCTCATAATTCAGTGAGAAAAAATATTAAAAAGCATATAAGAAAGACTGTTTTACAAATAACTTTTAAGAGCTGGGGGGGGCAGATGGGGGGCAGTGCTGTAGGAGCCTTTGAATGTAAAGTAATAAGAAACACTTTACTGCTCTGTTGCTGTTTGCTAAGGACTTTGGGCACTTTTTTCCCCCTCAGTCCCTATGAAGACAAATCGACATATTTCTCCAGCTACAGCACAGTTGCATTTTAAGGATACTTTCTACCGTACGCTGCCTCAAAGACCAATGAAAAGCAAACCTTGATTCATGGATTTAATGCAGCTGATGGTGCAGCAGTAATCATGGTCACAGTGTCAACTGCTGCCTCAATTAAACTACATTTGAGAATCATTTTATGCTTCAGCTCATAAACATCAATAAAGGAAAATGAGTAATAAATGACTGTCTAGAGTACAAAGGACCAGCTCATATTTCAGATGAAAATGAAGACAAAATGTAGCTTTTATTTGCCTGTGGAATTCCCATTAACTGCATCACTGACAGGAGGGACTTGGATCAATAGTTGGCTGGCCGCAGAAAACAGTTTCTGGCTGTTCAGCAGCCAATGCAAAAGGAAAACTGTCATATTGTGATCTTTATCAGGTAATCTTCATTACACCAGACCAATGATATATGTATATGCTGGTCAGCTAGGGGCACTTCTAATTCCTGCTTCTATTTGTGGTCTGAGCGCAGTGTGCTCACAAATTATTTGTTTACAGCCGTGAAAAACCTTCAATGTTCATCTCTTTTATTCTTTTTATAGGTAATCCATAACCAGGAACTTTCTCTCAAGACTACTTTATTCACTCAGAATTTTTAAGAAAGCAAGTGCTGTATCAAAACTTATCTTTTTTCCTGTTTAAGAAGAAGCTGCTAGTATCTTTTGTGGCTGTTGTTGTAGGGGCTTAACCGAAAGATTTACTGAGTATCCTCCAGTAAGTTCTTGGAGGGTATTTGTGCCTTAGTAGGAAGGTGTCTGGGCTTATTTGAACAAAGGCAACTGCTGGCTGTGAACAAAAACCAAACAGTCTCTACGAGCTGTCAGCTTTCCAGGCGGCAGCTTGTACGTACGGCAAGCCATACGCAAAACACCATCATCTATTTTCCCCCACCCCAGACCCACAGAGCAAAGATATTTTGGTCCTTTAAAGTGCTCTGTAATTCACATAGCTTCATCTCAGCGTATGTGAGGTGAGGATCTGTATATAGAAGCCAGCAGCTCTGGATCAGCTGGCTCTTAGAAGGGCAGGATTTCAGAGCCCAGCACAGATTTTTAAATCACCACTTGCAAATCTAAACTAGGAGGGAAAAAACTCACTTTATGCAGTGATAACAGAAATGAAATTATTGAAATTTCTACCCTGATATTAAAGTAGCCACATGATTTTTACACTTACATGACTCCATTTTTGTGAACTAGTTAGGTATTGTTTCTCTGTCTAGCTCCCTGGTTTACTCTGACACTGTGGAATTAAATTTTACACTATGGAATTTAATGCCAAGCGTAAAAAAAAAAAAAAAAAAAGGCTCACAGTTAATAATAAGACTTCCTTTACAAACTTTAAATTTTTGCAACCAGCATGTACTGTAGCCAGAATACACCATGATGTCTGACCTGCAAAGTCTGCACCTGCAGTTCAGATGATCAAAGCTGGTGTTTGTATGCAGAAAGTGGACCTCACTGCTGCTTCTAGGTCACCCCCTTCCCCTTCTCTCAGTCCTCGGATTCTGTCCACCCTCATTCTCACAGCACCTTCCCCTCAGTTTCTATTTTTGATGTTTTCCCTCTTCTCCAGTTCCTCCCCAGTCTCTAGTAGTAAGCCTACCACCCACATTTCCTGATACGCATTTCCCCTCACTTTCACTTAATGAAGTAATGCAGAGTGATGAAATGATAATAAAAACAACGTATATTGTATGTAACTATAGTATTAGCATGTTTTCCTTCAAGATCATCTCATTTCTTCTCCATCTCCTCAGTTACCTTTAGCTACTCCTCATCCCATCTTCTGGCTGCTTACCCCAGCAAATCTCTAGTCTTATACACCATGTATTTACACTGCCCAACATGCTTATTTGCACTTCTAGTCTCTTTCTACAAAACCTTAATCTCTCCTGTCTCTTCAGAACCTTTTCCAGTCCACCCTTCCAGCTCCTTCTCCCTTTATATCTCTCTTCACTGCTCTAGCTCTCTTCTGCTTTTTATGTCTCCACGCACATCACAAATGCTTCCTCCAAAACTTGTCACAATCTGCCGATTCCTCCACTGTCCCCTTGCTTTTCACTTTGTCTCCTGTTTTCTATTCTCCTTTTAAAAACTAGTTTCCCATCAATTCGTTCAGTTTGTCCTGGATGAGGTGGCTGAAAATAATGCAAGGTGCTGCCATCTTTTCAAGAGGCAGGTTATTTCCAGTGCAAAGCTAGCAGGGGGTGGTGGCCATCTGGAGTGGCAGCTTTTGGGAGCAAATGGAAGTTCTTGAGTTTTGGAGCCAGAATCAAAGATGATGTTACACTAACCTCAGAAGACACCAGGAAATTCATTATGTTTGCAGCGCTCTCCTGAACTTGCACAGTGAAACCAGTTTTGCAGAATGGATCTCCTTAGAAACAGCAGTGATCGTGTGTTAGTCTTCATAATAAACATCAGTACATTTTAGGGAAGCAGAAGGTGTCACACAAAGGAACATGGACAAGATTAACTATAAATTTTAACATTTTTAAAATGCAGAAAACAGTTTCTTCATATTACTAAAATATGATCTACATTTAGATATCATAGCCTAAGCACTTTTCAATTATATGGATTTTAAATATACTATTATTGCAGTATGTTTTAAACTACTGAAGTCTCAGATTTCCATAATAGAATGTGGAGATTTTACTGAAAAAATGCCTATCCAGCTTAAGCTACCTGTGATAACACTACCACAGAAAATTATGGAATCTAGCACAGAACAAAAGGACTACTTCTCATAGGCACTCAAAGTGATAAAGAGAGAATATTCTGAGCAAACTTCTGGACTAGGGGAAAAATAAAATCAGATTAATGCTTTTTGCTATAGCTAAAGATACTCCTACAAAATGAACTTTTTTAAATAGAGGTCTTCACTTTCAGTCCAAATCTCAGCAGTGGACTCAGAACACAAATGTGCATCTGTAACATCAAAAAACCACCAAAATCAGGAAAGAATGTTAGTTTTTCTGACAGCCTCATCTCTAAAATGTTTTTCCACCAAATGCATGAAAATGACATTTGGGTAATTTGATTCTCATTCATCTTTCTCAAGGGAGGGAAAACAGAATAGAAGGACATAGTTTATATTATGTTTACTCCTGCAGTCTTCTGTATTTCTCATTCTCTTCCCTGAAACAAAAAGCTTTGAGATCCCAAGGATTTGTTCAGTTACAGCAGCAATGAGACAGCAGACACTGCTCTCAGCAGTTCACCTAAGACAGTTGTCAGAATGTCACTGGATGTGGCCACGGTGCGTGCCCAGCCCTCTTCAGCAAGGCTACCACCACCGGCACCCAGCCGCTGTTCTTATCAGTAACAAATGCAGCAGCAAGAGGAGAGACAGAGTCCAGCTTTTGCAGCAATCAGAATATGTTTCCTCAAATATGCAGATTTTTGTAAAAAGGAATGTTTTTTACTTCTCTGAATATGATTTTGCCAACACTCTAAAGACCTTCAACCAACCTGATGGTTCAATCAAGCTGTTGCTGGCTCATTAGCCTAATTGTGCTTTGCCAGCAAATGAACGACTTACGAGAAATACAAAATTTGACTTCAAAATTAATAATAAATTTCATCTGATCCTTTCAGTTAAATCTCCTTTTTTTTTTTTAGTCTAAGCACAAGGAAAATCCAAGAGCACCGAGAGGGCACTGTTTTCTGAAAGGAAAATCTAGTTGGCACTGATCACAAGACAACAATAATTAAAACCAAGTACCAATCTGCCACAAAAGGGGATAAGGTTTTACATTAGTACAAATTGAAAATATATAACAATTAAAAGAAAAAAAGAGTACCTGCAAAATGAGAAAAAAAAAAAAAAAGTTTAAAATCAGTAGATGTCAGTGTCCTGGTTTAATATGTTGGTTTTATTTTGCTTTTAGCATTTGAGAGTTATCTGTGTAGGTAACCAAAATGCACTCTTGAGGAAAGATGGCACTAAGAAGGGGAAGTCACGTTGTTCACTGCTATGGAAGCTGATGCAAGCTCCAAACTGAGCTACTAGGTAGCATTTTTTTCATAGCTGTAAAAGAATTAAAATTCAGAAACTGAGAGAGGGCTGCTGAAAAAAAAAAAATTAAGAGAAGGAAGTAGGACAGGTTGCAACATGTGTGGGATGGAGGGTGGGGGTCTGCCAGATGAAATGGAATAATATATTATTCCTTCGTGGGATGTTGTGTTTTGCTTTGATAAAGACTTCAGGGCATTGCTATTTTTCATAATTTGCTATATGGCTTATAATTAATGCTGGGTTACCGCTTTATCATTACGCTGCAGAAATAAAGGCATGTGCTTTTTCTTTTAGAGTAACAGCTGATGCTTTAATGAATTTTTTAAAAAGTGGATGGGTGAAAGAAGAACCTGATAGAGAGCTCTGAGAATACTAAACCACTGCCCTGGACAAGTTCAGTCCATAGCTAAGATGCAGACACGTAGCATTTTAAGGCATGGTTAATGCGATGAAGTTTTTATACATATTTACCAGATGGTTGGAAAATTTAGTAGTATTTCACTAAATATTTGTGCAAAAGTATTTTCTGCACTAAGATAAACAATACAGCAAAATAGCCTTGATAATTATACTCATTAAATGCATTATCTGTATGAGACCATGATATTGTAGATATAATTTAGGACAAGTGTCTCATCTCTCTGACTTTATAAATAAACATTCTAAGTAAAAACAGTGAAATATAAATATTTACTACCCTTTACTCTCTATATAAATTAGTTTCTGGCTTCTCCACCCCTTTTTGCACTTAGTGGATATGTAGTTTGTTATATTGAATGAAAGCATAGGTATGCACTGCTTTATGCTAGGAACTATCAATAGCATTTACCTAATACATCATATTGAATGAAAGACTTCATAAATCAGTTATACAAGGGATCATACAATGCTTTTAGGAATTTCAAAAGAGTCATAAAAACTATAAATCAATGTATTTTTGATTAATCAACTCAATGTCAGCTTTTGGTGATAGTTATCTAGTGTGTCCTTCTTAGAGCATGCACCCAAGGGAGAGGGCTCTCCTCTTCAGAGAGAGGTTTAAGTGAGAAAATAGGGGGAAAAAAAACCTACTACTCTATTGTACATATTCCTATGACTCTCAATATCTGCTGCAACGGGGCAGATCTTAAGGCGTGCAACAATCTGACCTACAGTCTAGAATTTACAGTGCACTGAAGTCAGTAAGGTAGCTGCTCCCTTCTCTGGAGCTAACACCCTATGGATAGAAGGGAGCAGAACCTCAGCTTTGCCTCTGTCTGGAAGTCTGTGTGCCTGCCTTTAGCAAGGAACCACCACAGATTCATTTTACCAAAGAAAATGCTGTTGAAGAGTGAAATCCCATGCATATCGTAAAAGACATCTGACATCAATATTTAATTTTATTAGTTATACTACAGGTACCCTAGGGAACCTGATGGAAAGCCTTCTTACTATTGATTAGAATCCAGCAATCCCACTGCACACTGTTCAAAAAAATATTCAGTTACAATTAATTTTTCAATTTAGAATAATTTAAAATTTATCATGAAAAGCTAATAAAAATACAGCTTGGCACACACTGGGATTTATAATTCAGTGATGGAAATACAAACTAGAAATTACTATGATTTTTAATTTGCATAATCAATGAGTTTAATTCATTCTATTTGCCTGTACAAGACTACAGTAGTGATGTGTTTTTAACATTCTGTGAAAACTTCAGAATTACCTCTTTCACGTGCAGAATGGTGAAAGATGACTATTAGTGGTACTGCGCTTCCTCGTTTTCACACACAAGAGATTTAAAAGCAACACTAATGAACAAACTGCTAATCAAAATGCAATTAATACATAAGAGTCAATATATCTAACTCTGAAAAAAAAATTCATTCTATCAGCTTTGTCATGTCAGAAGGCTCTAGATATCTGTCTTCTGTGGTGTGCTGTGGGTTCCTCTGGGCTATCCTCAATTTACAAATGTGTTTACTTAATTATTATCAGTACACTCTGGTTCCAATAAGGACTCACCTAGAACAAAAGTGTCTATGGAAGAATTAGCATCCAACCCAGATCACAATATTTATTTTAAAAGTCTCATGAAATCAAAAGTCAAACAGATTACAAATGCTTTTAAGAGCAATGATGTTAAATCTAACCGTTATCTGGATTTAACTCAGTTGTGTGAAAATATCTGATGCTTTCTCACAACATGCAATGCTGGAGTGGCAGATTTAGAGCGCTGTGTATAGCAACAGTCACTGCCATTCAGGTATTCAGTGCTAAATAGCTGTTTGCTTTTTATTATAGAGAAAACTCAGAGAAACAGATTATTTCTGTATTCCTGGCAGTGGAAAACTGCATGAAGACTTACTCTTCTCCCACCTATTTCTGACAACTCAGAGAATAGATCAAGTGAGAGATCATGCCCAGTAAAAAATAGAAAAGAAGCAGAAAAGTTTTGCAGGCTTCCAAAAAGGAAAGCTAGCAGGAGTTAAGAGACTCCTCCTGGGCATCTGCAATTTTAAGCTTCTCCTCTTAATCCTGTGGTCCTACACAAAGATTCACCCTCTCACAACATCAGCATTTAGTTTGAGGATTAGGGCAATTGTCTGAGATTTCTCTCTCCAGAGTCTGCCCTGTCTCACTGCTTAGCCTTCTCAGAAGGGAGAGGAGCTGCTCTTGCAATATAGAAAATAACTAAACTAAAATGTTGTGCAGCCAAAGTAGCTGGTCTAAGACAAATGACCTCACAGAAAATGACCATGGAAAGCTTATGGAATTTCATCCAGGCCATGAAGGCAGTCTGCATGCTAATTCACAGTGTCTGACCAAGATACTTGGAAAATCTGGATTCACATAGTTGGCAACCCACTGGTTTTAGGCAGTTCTGGGGTTTTTTTCCACTTTATTTTCAGACGTGCTGATTTGGAGCCTGCAAGAAGTGAAAGCAAGAGAGTGAAATATCGTCAGTCTTCAAGGAGGAGTCAGTTATGCCCCAGATGTATGAGGAGTACATCAACAGAATTTTACTTTAGTAAAATTTGCAGGAGGTGGTGAAGAACCATTGGCTCATCTGAATATTTTATTACAGCAGTTTGAGGTTTTAGGCTTATAATTTTTGTGGTTTTTTCATAATTATGAATCATTTTCAGATAATAGATTTTTTTATTTCAAAATACAACATTTTGTTGACAAGCTCTTAGGGAACAAAAAAAAAAAAACCCAAACAACTAGAAACTCCATTTTCCAAATACTTTACACTAATTTGGTTAAAATCTAGTCTAAATTAAATGAAATTATTACTAGACGATGTGAAGGATTCTACAGTTGTTTAAAGGATATCCTCTAAAGAATCAATAATTAATTGGCAGCTGAAAAGAAAATGAGCAAATGTAGACAGGAAATTGATTCACTTTTAATTCAGGGGTGGCAAATTGTTAGGAGGGGGCTGTTTGGGAGTGAGGGGTGATGATGTTTGAGGTCTTCTCTTTTTCTTTTTTGTTTAAATTTCTCTAAAATGAACATGTGCAGCAAGTTTTTTCAAAGGAATGTTTTGGATGAAGAATTTGCATAAACCTGCTAAGCAAGTAAAACCCTGGCACGGAGGTAGAAATCTGACAGGACATTTAAAAAGGCAGTCTTGCATATCTGGCTATAACTTAGAGTAGACAAAAGCACATATCAAATAGTGCAGTGGGGCAAGGATTTCATAGTGCTATTCTTGCTGTGCACTGGGCAGGGACTTTTCATTTCACACATCATCATTCACAGTTTGCTGCAGTGACTCGACACAGTCAGAACACGTCAACAACACACAAAGTGAAATATTTCAGTGTGGTTTTCCTTTGGAAAATGAGGGACATGGGATTTTGATTTCAATTACCTTATGTTACAGTGGGAAGAAGTAGGAAAAGAGAGAATCATGTTTTCTGGTTTGGCAACAATCAACCCTATCTGAAGCACGTTCTAAAACCTACTGCCAGCCAGGACACAAATAGGTATTTAAGGGTAGAAACAACAGGCATAATTAGAAGAGAGATGAAAGCTGCTGGCCAGTTTTACTCCTTTTCTAATATCCACTAATACACTGGGTTCACCAAAAAAAAAAAAAAAAAAAAAAAAAAAAAAAAAAAAAAACAAAAAAAAAATCACTGTCCTGGAATAAAAAGCAATTTCTGGGCTGAGAGCAATAAGCAAGTTACATCTTGCCATTTTCACCCAGGACAATACAAGTGTTGTTTAGAGGAAGGAAAAAGACAATTGTGTGAGAAAAAAGGTAAAATTAACCTCTAGACAGATAAAATACAGTTTGTGTATTCTGAGTCTGAGTTCTCTCCCTTCTCGCCCCCAATCCATCTATGTCAATACCTGGTGTTTTTAAGAGCGAGAGTCATTGCTGTAACACATGGAAGAACAGCACCAAATTCTTTGCCGCCAGCCCAAGGCGAAAGATATTACATGAAGAATAGGTGAAAGCACAGGCTTTGAATACAAAACACTTCTGGCACAGCCCATCTCTGAACTGGTGTTTCAATTTAAATATGGTTTTTAGTGAACCATTCACATTAGTTGTGGCTGTAGCTGGCTGAAGTCCCTTTGTGGCTCTTCAATCAGATTTTGGAAGGCAGATATGAAACAGTGGTATCAAAAGCAACTTAACAGGCACCATGTTCCTAACAAGAGACATTTGAAGCATTGCCAGATGGGCAATTATAGCAGCCTAAAAATCCCCAAACCCAAATCCAGAATCAATTCTGGATTATATTTTTTTAAAATTTACATTATATAAAGTCTATAATTTGTTTAAAATTATAAAAGAAACCATCGTGTGCCAATATCTAGTTTGATTTAAAGCTGAACTCTCTGGAACTATATTGTAAGAGTATGGGGAGATTCAGAAACCAGGACACACTGAAAGACAATTTCTACAGAATAAATTTTCCTGTGCATACTTCTCAGATAATTATCAATGACAATTCAAGGAATATCATTCTTAACCACGAGAAGGATCTCCTCAGAAATATTTCCCAAATCATCTAATGTCTACCACCTAAAGTTTTCAATCACATAATCAACAGTAATCAACATTGTTATGACTATTAAAAAAGACTTTTAGGATATGCAATTACTTTCAAAACTCTTTTAAAATTAAAATTATTTTGTGGAAAAGTATGGTCAATATTCAGTTTTGAGTAGTAGTCATACAAAGGAATTTTTTCCTATGCAAGGTCTTCCAAAGTATTTCAAATATTATTAATTAATCTTCACTTCTGTGAAGTGAAAACAGTAAAATATCTTACATGCAGTGAGCTGGTTCCAATCTACACACACAGTGACAGCAAATTTAAACTCAGGCACTTCTTACTCTCATTGCTGTGTTCTAGCCAATAATCTAATTTCCCATCTCTTTAGCATGAGGAATACCAATGAAACTGGTAACTCATTTAGGAGTAGAATGATTTTTAAATGCATATTTACTGGATATCCCATAGGATTAGTGCAAACCAGAAACCTAAAAAGTAAACTCTCTTTTACCTTGTTCTAAACCTGAGTCTCTACCCCCTTTCCTACAGCCACTGCTTATCCAGGAATCTGGTATTTATTTATTTATCAACATTCTTCAGCTCAGGCTGGCCATTTGAAAGTGAAAAGCAATCCTGTGATAGGATCATCAAGAAGGAACCTCCAGACAATTTACACTCCAGTGGAGGACTTATACCAGAGATATAAGTTGATATAATTCAAGAATTAAATGCCACAGTATTATTGTCTCCTGTCTCAACTTACGCCTTTTCCTCTTGATAAAATACAACATAAGAGTGCAACGGGACAGAACACCATCCACTGGTGTGTGGAATAATACTTTCTAATCCCATACGAGTACTTTAGGACAAGTACACATTGTTCAGGTAAAATGTTACTACTACTTGGGCAGGACCATTAAGGTTAACACTTTGTTTATGGCATTAAGGTTAAAGGTTTAAATAAAGTATGACCTACTGGTTTCAAGGAAAATGTAAAAAACTACAGATGAATAATGTGTTTTCTTTGTCCCTTAGTGAAGAAAAGTTAAGTTTTTATACATGAATCAACTACCCATGAATTTCCAGAATATAAAAACATCTGACAGTAAACATGATGTTCCCCTACATGTCTCCAAGCCAAGATTTACTTTAATCTGAAAATCAAAGACCCCCTTGCAATGCAAGGACTGTAGGATGTGCCTCTTGCTCCTTCCCAGACAAATTCCATGCAATGTCACAGAAAGCATATCCCTCTGTGATTCCAAGAGCTTTTAATTTGCATATACTTCCACAGAACAAGTGCAATACAGAGAGAGTTCATTTTATATGCTGTATAATTTGAGAAGGTTCCCTGTAGAGCCCTGTTCAGTGCAGCCCTACAAGACTTTCCATACGTTTAAGGCCGTAAGGAAGTGAGGGCTCCTGCTATGGAGCTGATCCCGAGGAATCACCCTTCTGTGCACCATGGCAGGTTCTCAGCCCCACACCCCCAGTCACTGAGCAGGAGAGGTGCCACGCTTGCATGTTGCTGAAGTGAAGGGATAGCAGGACATATTCATTGTTCAAAACCTTCCTTTTCTTCTAGCAAGCTCAGGGTTGAATTTACACTGCCCTCCCTCTGAAGCAAGGCAGTGCTGTTAAAAGTATTGCTGGGCTGACCTGATAGCACTTTCACACTCCCTTCAGAGAACTGAGTTAATCCACTTTGAGAGAGAAAGGAATTTTTATGTTATTTACCAGCTTATTAAGTATAGTGTAAGTGTATAGACTGGAACTATTCAATATAATCATTTCTTTTATTTTACTACTTGCAAGAAGACAGCACCAAAGCTTGAATTTTTTAAGAAGCTATTGCTTGCCACACTACCAGGTGCCAAAGGTTACAGTACTGTCTGCTCCTTAAAACACCTTGGAGATGTCAGAAAAGCTGAAGCCCTTAGAGATTTCAGATGCTTCCACTTGAAAGTCTATCCAAATAGTGATTAATTACTGATTATTTCAACAATGAAAAAAACTATCTGTAACTTAATAAATGCCTGTTAGCAAAAGACCTGTTTCAGCAGTGATTCACATATAACATATGCACTTTATTATTACAATCACTAGGGAAAATAATTTTCATTAACTTAAAATACCAACTTTGTCTCAGTCCTAAGTTCCCACTGTATTCATGGTATGTCAAATATTTTCATTTCTCTCTACTTTTTACCACTGGATAGAACACTTCAGTGTTAAATCTGTTTGTGCTGCGTTTCCAGTTTGTAGGAGCTCATTCGCGACTGATGGATTATTTTTTTTTAAGCAAAATGGAGAGAATTCCCTTCTCAGAGTAACAAACACTGAGAGTGCAGCCCTGATCTTCTAGGTTGATACAATGCTGCCATCATATGGTCCACGGCTGGTACAGCGCTTGGAAAGGAGAAGGTTTCCAAGCCAACACAGCTGCTCTCCAGCCAAATACACAGTTGTACAGACCCTTAACTATCACAGCATCACAGAATTGCTGTGGTTGGAAGAGACCTTTCAGATCATCCAGTCCAACCGTTATCTAACTCGACCAGGGCCACTGCTGCACCGTATCCTCGAGCACCACATCCAGACAGCTTTGAAATACACCCAGGGATGGCGATTCAGCCACTTCCCTGGGCAGCCTGTTCCAGCCTTTGATAACCCTTCTGGTAGAGAAGTTCTTCCTGATGTCCAACCTAAACCTCCCCTGGCACAGAGACACTTAACGGCTAGGAACTGGTGAGGCCTGTCATAAATCTCCTAAGACCTCACGTTTTCTTGTGTCATTCTCTAGAGACGCTGTAACCCCGGCTTTCACTATTTAGGAATTTAGAGCGGCTCTGTCTCTCACAATTGCCAAGGGAAAGTTGATAATCTTACAAAACACACATCCCAGCTGCTGAAACCAGAACACGGAAAAAACAAACAAACACACACGCACACACAAAAAGAAAACCCACACAACTTTTCTCTTTTAATTTAGTAACTTCATGCTGACAGTGAGGCAGGGTTCACGAGGTCTGTACAGACATGGTAACAGGCACACACCTCAATATCAAGCACTTGTAAAATTGTACCTAGCATGATCTTTTCAAACATATCTTACTAGTTTAAAAGACCACCTTATTTAATTTATCCCACCATGAGCACCTATGCCTTCCTTTAGGTAGTATAACAGATTTTCTTTATTCATCACCCCCCAATAAGGGAGAGATTGAATCAAACCTTTGGTAAACAACACAAAGTACTTTAACTGCTATTAATCCTGAATTCACAGCTGTAAGAAACTAAGGGTGGGTTTGTTTGAAACAACGATCCCCAAATCCTTCTAAAACCATTCACAAAAACTGCAGGCAACTACATGAGGACTAGAGAAACCATGCAGGAGAGCATTTATCCACAAGGAGAAATGAGCACCAAAGAAAATCTAATCAGCTCAGGTATCAGAAACGACTATTTGATCAAGTGGATCCCATCCTCCATCTCTACAAAAAACTCATTACAAAGCACATAAAGAGATGGGGAAATGTTCCTACTTTGTGCTTCATGTCTGATACTTTCCTTGCTGAAGATGTTACCACAAGAGACTTTGTGCCCTTGTACCACAAGTGAGGAGATACTGATGCAAGTAAGAAAAGTTGGTGTTTGGTAATGGGTAGATAAGTTTGCTACAAGCATTGCTAACTGTACTTTACAGAAAACCATACTTTCTCAGTTACTCAGGGAATAGTGTTTGCTGTAAGCCAGCATGAAAATGGAAGGGTTAATACAGTATTTCTATTTTAATACAGTATTTTCTATTTTAAAATAAAATATCATCATTTCTATGAGCAAAATTCTTGAAACATTCTCAGTTCTTGTGTGTTTTTGTGGGAGCACCAGAAACAACTGTAGTATTACCACAATATTATGGTAATACTTCAACTACTTCAGCAAGTTATACGACCTAGTATTCCAAAGTTCACCAACAATTTTATCTTTCCAGGACATACGGTTCCTATTTGAAATTAGGCAACAGTTAAAGATTTTGTTGAAAGAAACATTATTTTCTCCTGTGACCATTGCTGCAGCAAAGCATGGAAATGCCAAGATGTTTCAAACAGCTGTTGGTGATTTTGAAGTTGAAAAGGGTATAATCCATTGGCTACTTGGTTATTTTCAAGGCAGCAATTAAGCTGCATTAGGAATATCGGGGGGGAAACCTGTACAAAAATCAAATGGTGTGTACTTTCACAGTGTGCTGTCATTTGCTCGCGGTATCAGTAACATTAACTTTCACACACATCACTCTGTCTACGAGGTAATGGAAAATGAGAATTGCCCAGCACACCTATTGGAAACGCTGTAATTGAAGGTCAAGTCACGATGCTAACAAAAATTTCTCTCACTTTTTCTAATCTGTCACAAGAATTTTATCAGCTTCAGAAACACGTGGATCATTCTTCTCCACACCCAGCAGTGAACAGAACAAGAAGGTATTTTCAGATATTATGAGTTGCTTTGTACATGGGTGAAAGAGCACCTGGGCAGTTTCCAAGTTTTTCACAAGTGATTGTGCAGATGGAGGAGAAATGTCAGTGGCTTTACTTTCTTTGTAATTTCTACAGCTTTCAGAGTCTTATTTTTTTTATTTTCTATTTTAAATGTAAGCTATAAAAAGCTACAACGATAAATCATCATGGATTTCATTCCTGTTATTCACACACGAGTAGAAAGTAGATACTCAGCTGAGACTATGTGACAGCTTCCTTTGGGGCTCATGAATGGCCTGCTATTCCCAGTTCATTCTCTCAATTTTGTTTAAAGTTGGGTAACTTCTTATGTCTATTTCTACCCCAAACAGAGCAGAGAAAATAACATTTTCTTATGTAAGTAGACTGGACGGATTACAGGAATCTTGATAAATACTGATTTTGTGAAGGCAGAAGTTCACGACATAGTTGGTTTAATTGTATTAAGTGGTGACTCACACATTGATTTGAAAAAGTGAAAGTGTAATGATACATTAAAATAATATGCTCCCTATTATATAATGATTATGAGTATAAGATAACCAGACTGTATTTCCTAGGGCAAGTGCAACATATCTGAGAAGAAACATGGATGATACACTTCCCTAAAACACTGCTTAAGCAAGTCTTGGCCTGTATTTCCTTCCTCTAAACCAAACATTACCACAGCAAATCCAAAGAGCAGCACATTCTAGAAAACATCCTGTAGCCTCACCTAACCACAGGATCCCATTAAGTGACCCCTGGAATCCAGAGGCATTCACACTGTCCCATTGCTCAGTGCTACATCCAAAGGTCGTGTGGACCAATATACCAAACACCCTACACTAAGGCCCTGGAGCTACACACCAAACACCCTACACTAAGGCCCTGGAGCTACACACCAAACACCCTACACTAAGGCCCTGGAGCTACACATCAAACACCCTACACTAAGGCCCTGGCCTGGCAAGAAAGAGAATAAATAATCTGCTTCAGTCTTTCAGTGACCGTTCTTTTTTTATCAGATAAACCCAGCCAGCGGGTGCATTGATAAGTGGCCCGGGCCAGGCTCCATCTCTGCCTTCCAACTGAGAGGAGAGATAACAGATCCATTTTACTGTACTTACCCTGCACAGCCTAGTCTTTACTTGTCCCAGAGAAGCACAGAGAATCTTTTTCTTCCTTCCCTTCCTGCTCTTTTTCCATGTCTTTCTCTCACACACACTTAGATCCAGACCCATCCTGTCTTGGAAAAGTCGTGCAGGTTGGCAGGTTCCTATAGTAATGGCTACTGTCATAAACAGAATGTTTTAACCCACAAGATTTTTGTTCAAGATCATCACGATTTTAGTACATTTTGAGCATTGGAGTACGTAATTTTGCACTGTGGGATAGTAAATTCTTTTTTATCTGCCTGTAAATGATTAGTGGAAAGCTGTGAATGCACTCTTCATGGAAAAAGAATTGTGAAAAAATATCTTTGGCTTTTCCTCATTGTTATGATGAAAATTATGCAGATAAATGATTCATTAAAATTTGCAGAACTATTTTAACTACCTGTCTTTGTTATAAATGTTACAGTTCATGCAGTTTTCTTGGAAGCTGTTCTCCCCAGGTACCACACTGTTAACTTAAGAGAGCTCTTCTTTCTTGCGTGTATTCTCAACCTTACCTTTGTTACGGGTTTTTGTAGGTTTAGCTCAAGTCATAAAGTGAAAAACTGTTAAGCAATATTTGGGTGGGTGTTTTTTTGTGTGTTTAATACATGTTCCCATCAGGTAAATGAACCTTCCATCATTAAACTCAGTGGTTTATGATGACTTTTTATCTTTGCACATACAATCCAGAACATTTTCAAACAGCAACCTTCATCAGTCTTTGGCTTTGCTGAATGTCTTTACCACTTTTGTCTTTCCTCAAAGAACCATTTTTGAGGGGTTAGGGTACTTCTAGCAGTTAAAAATGAAAGAAACAGCAGTATTAAAATTCTTCAGCTCCACTCAGCACTGTGAGCAAAGGTAGCACCATTTTCACGTTGGTACCCCACAACACCCAGCCTTACAGGATTCCTTTAAATAAATCTCCAGTCTATCAGTTCTGACTTTCACTAAACCAGATTGTAAGTCTTTGTGCACTGTCTCAGCTTTAACACAATGCACTACAAGGAGCACAGAGACCACCTCCCTTTGAATAGTTTTGAGAAGCCTTTGAAATAATAAGTGATGGAAACCAACCAAGTCATGAGTTTTGCATTTGAATAGGAAGCTATACATAGCGCTGAAGAGCTCGGTATAAAGCCACTGCTGCCTGTCAGAACTAATGCATGTTGCTTCTGTTCCTGAAAATATTCCAAATGTTAGGCATGCAATGAATGAAAAACTGGTCATACAGAACTTAACAGCAGCCTCACCATGGGCATAATGGAGAGGAACTCAATCCAGGACATCTTCCATACGTCTAAGCATTTGCAGAAAGAGAATACTGGGTAAGTGCAGTGTTACTTTCACTCACAGCAATGTGGAACAAATACTTTCGTTCTAGGCCATAAACTTTAGTCTTGTGGAATTCTCATGTGCTTCCAGTCACTCCGGGCATTCAAAGTTTTAAGTATTGATTTTCTGTTCTTGTCTTTCAGACCTTATCCTACAGTAACCAGATGTTAGGACACTGGTAATGTGCTTGAGCTGAGTTTATAAGATAGTTAGAAAACCAGCTGTAATTGTGCAGTCTGAAAGCCTTGACTGTTACTGTAAGTGCCACTTGGACTAAAACTGGTAATACTTTTTCAAAACAAGTATCTTGAGAAGGGTCTGCTGTGGAGTGCATCATTATGATTAATTTATGCAACAAGGAAGTAGCCTTTTTAATTGATAGTGATTAGTGAACTTTCTAAATCTGTATAACTTGAGCAGGCTTAAGCTTCCAGTAAATACCAGTGTCTATTTTTACACCAGAGCTTCCACTTAAAAGCAAAGCAAATACATCAGCCTGCAGCTGCTGATGCTGCAAACACCAGAAAAAAATGGATTTTATTCCACATACAGTACAGTTGAGTGTCTCCCCACTTAAGGACTAAGTTGCAGGCTTTTTCATCTGACCTATTCCAAACACAAAGAGAAAACTAAGATTTTTTTTTTTAACCAGACCATTATCTAGAGATCCCCTATCTCTGGCTAAAATCTTGACTCAAACTTATCTAAAGATCAATGATCTAATCAGATAAGAAGTGAGGGAGAGTGAGAAGTTTTGTTTATCCTTTCGTTTTACTGTCTGATTATGACCACTGCCTGGTTTGTTCCTACATTTGATTATACACTGCTTGTGTAATGTACAGTGACTATACCCGTTTCCTAGCCCAAGTTACAGACATTTGAAAATGAAATACAAATTATGTGATGCCATTATGCTCTCAGCTGGAGCTCCTCTTTGCTATGTTACTGCAATAAATGCACTGGAGGACACAGAAAGAGCCCCAGGTATTCACAGTCTGAATGAAGAAGTCAGGGAAACTGGTAGAACACAGAAGGAAAAGGCAGAAGGATTAGAGCTATTTGGTTAAAGCACTTCCACATCCCGACCATATCCTTGTCATTTCATACCTGCTCCACATCTCCTCTTTTTCTGAGCAAATTTAGATCAGCAGCAGCCAAAGGAGCAGAGCTCCCTTCAGAGCTGGATCTGGCTGCTCAGAACCTCCTCCAGCTGTTTTAAATGGGACCAAGCTCCTAGTCTCCTTGGGCAGATTGTCCCGGTGCATAACCTTCCTTAACACAAAGAAAATTGAGGTTAAATCCAGGTGGAACTTCTCCCACTGCAGCTTGTGTTAGCTGTTTGTCCTATCACTGTGCACCTCAGAGTAAAGTCTGCCTCCACCTTCTCTACAACCCCCCAAAAGGTCATGGAGACATTATTAATGTCTTTCATTCACAGTATCACAGGGTGTCAGGGGTTGGAAGGGACCTTGGAGATCTTCGAATCCAACCCCCCTGCCAGAGCAGGATCATAGAATCCAGCACAGGTCACACAGGAGCAGCCAGGCGGGGTTTGAAAATCTCCAGAGA
>JANHGN010021889.1:64973-81678 GCA_024605025.1 Megaceryle maxima | reverse complement strand
AGTTCGGGGGGGGGGGGGGTGTGGAGGGGAAGGTCCCCAAACACCTCTTCAGCAAATGGAAGAGCTCACAAGAAAAAAAATAAAATATTGCTCCATTTGACCACTAGGTGATAGTCTTGCTCAATTTATTAATTTTATCAAGGTCATTTATATAAAGATTAAAAATGTTGCACACTGAAGCTCCTAAAGAATTGGATTCATGAAAAATAAATCTTTTTTTTTTTTTTTTCCCTGAATATCAAACCAAACTTCACTGTTTTTCTGGTTTATAAATATTTATGAGTCATAGCACAACCTTTTCCATTGCTATATTGGATTTATTTTCCTATGCTTAGTCCCCAACAAACTTCTAACAGTACGCAGTAAATGCACATACACTTATTAGTCTGGCTCAATGACACCAATGCAATTAGAACTGTTGGGTTTTGGTGTAGACTCGAGTGTGGACATCTGAAGTGTGATGATTTATTTTTTTTTGTTTGGTGTTTTTTTGTTTGTTTATTTGTTTAGGGTTTTTTTTTTTTGTCTTTTTGTCATGGTTAGTCTTCATAGCCTAAGAGAGTCTATAAAGTATTTTTCCCAGTGTCGCTAGCTTCATATCTTCTTTAAAGGACTAATCTCTCTATCAAAAAAACCCACATCTTTTTATGTATTTAAACGCTGACGCACAAACACATGTTGATTTCGTGGCACAACTGTCTAATAGTGATGAGAAACTCCAAGTATGACATCTCATAGTTGAAGCATTGAGTCTTCACAATATTCCAATCCTTTCTGGAGAACTTAGTGAGATCTACCAAGACTTGACCGGCAATAGTCTGTGTGCTGTTATTAAGCTAAGAAAGAGCCAATATTTAGAGTACTGGAGGCAGAACTGGTAACTCTGAAATACATTCCATAGATCAAATTATCAACTTTTAGAGTACTGTTTTCTTAAGATCACTGTATCTCTTGAAGATTTTTTTTTTTTTTTTACTAGAGTAACAAAAGCTTCCTTATGGTTTTCAGAGCAAGAGGCAATTACTTGAGTACTTGGAATTGTTTTCAGTACAGCTTTACTCTCAATGTCTTTGTTTTGATCTGCCGACAGTCTGACATTGAAAAGTATTTGTCTGCTTGTCTACCTTTATTTTTATGGCAAAAATCTCCTGTGAAGGCGAGTATGGGAATAAACTAATTCTATGGAAATATTATGCGTAGCATTGTAGCGTTAGGAGGGGAAGCAGGACTCCAGAGAATGTGCTGTAATCCATATTCTATGAAAATGTCTCCTTTGAAAATAGACATTGTTCAGGTTTCATTTATTTGTAAATCATCTGCTGAATACTCACACTAATATCTTCTTGGCTTTGACAAAACTCAACTGGCAGTTGGTAAAATAACTTTGAAGTTCTGACTTGTGAAGCTCGGGTCACATAAGACCCAGAAATTGGGTGGGAACTTTCCAAAGGAGTTGTCATGATCTGGAGCCAATGATCCGTTCACGACACCTGCATTCCCCTTCCAGTGCTGACAGCACTTAGGGTTCATTCTACCAGTCTGCAGAGTATGCAGGTGCTTTCTAAAAGGCAACTGAGTCAGCTGTTCAGGCTGTTTTTACTGTAGCCTTCTGCACAGAGTGCTCACTCCTGGTGCACTGTGAGTTGATGTTCAGAAGGTCATCTTCCCTGGTATTGAGTAAAATACAAAATACATTACGTTACTTGCTTTGGGGAGGTGACTTCACTGAGACCCTGATTCAAAAGATCTCTAATCCTGTCTGCCTCTGTTCAGTAGTAAGTTTTTGGTTTTGTTTTTTTTTTTTTTATAAGTTGTGATCTTATTTGGAAGCAGGAAGAGGAAAAGTTCTCGTGGTTAAAAATAAAATAAAACCCAACAAAACAAAAACTGAAAACCAGACTCTTAATTGTACTCCAGGAATGAGTGTGGGGTGGGTTTTAACGTGTGGTGTAGAGCATTGCGAGGTCACCTTCTTCAGATGTAGTCAGGTCCCAATCTTCTGTCGAAAGACCATTCCATGGTTTGAGAGCCTTTTTCTGAGCACGACCACCTAAAGTAGAGCTAGCTGTATGCTGTCAGATCCATTCCATTTGGTCCTACCCTGCCTTTTGGACGCTGAGACAGTGGAAGCAACCAGTAACCCTTATTCTAAAAGAGATAATTGCAGATCAGTAGGACAGAGAGCTTCTGGCAGGAAGGAGCTGCAACTGCCTGTACCTGGACAGGGAACACAAGCTGATGAGAATTTTGAACTAACTGAAAGAGAGGTTCAGAGGAGATGGTTGCAGGGAAAACAAATATCACTTCTTGAATTTTTTTTTTTTTTTTAGCTTGAAGAATGTCAGTCTAATGCCAAAGCTGTCTAGCCCATCCATGTATGCAAGCTTCAGCTGAGAGACAGTAGGAAGGCAAAAGCAGCAGAAAGTAAGGAAGCAGGGAAAATATTGCTGTGACGCTTTGTAAGGAGTCAGGAAAAATGAACATGTGCAGCCCTGCACGGGTAGGCACTCTGTGATGAGCAGCTGGGAACAAAGTGAAGTGGCATCTGCAGTTAGTGATATATTCTCGTGTACCACCTTGCCTTGAGAAGAGGACTTAGAGCTCATTCAGATGCAAGCTGATGACTGATCTCAAGCTTGCTCTCTGCTTCATTTTTGTAGTTAATACTGCTGTTCTGTGTGGCATGTGCCTGGCCCCTGCAATGCAAAAATCAAAGCTTCTTATCACATACCTTAAACCCAGCTGGCACTGGACAACAGCAGCTATTGCTCTGCCAGGTAAACTGCTGGACTTTGAGCCAGAACTCTGATTTCTCTCTCTTAGTTGGCTGAAATTCTTTTGTCTCATGTAGGTGGATGGTTTCTTCCCCAGGTTTTGTCTTTTAGTCTGGCATGGCCTTTTTCTTTTATTTTAATGAGGAAAGAATGCCAATAGTTACAGAAAAGGTGAACTCGATTAGGGAGACACAAGGAGTTTTGCTGTCGTCTTCTATAATTCCATTTTATATTACAATCCTCTGACTGTCTTAAGTGAGAATGAATGAGCTTTTACTGCTGCCTGTAGAGGTCACTTCCACATGATTTTCATGGATCCATACTTCTGTCACCGTTCCTTTTCATATTCTGTTAGATATTGGGAAGGTAAGATTAGTAAATGACATAGTGGTAAAGGAATAAGTCTCAGATTGAAGCCTGATTCAGAATTTGTCTTGGCTTTGGCTAAAAGCTTTGTGCAGCCATGCAATTGCTATTTGAAATTAACTGGAAGGGGAAAAAAAAAAAAGTCCTAGAAATGACTGACCTTATGAAGCTAGCAGCAGTAAGTAGAGAAAGACACCAGGTAGCAAGGTTGGCGTGGTGACACTGCTCACCTTGCTCTTAGCAACAATATAAAATTACAAGTGTTAGAAGAGTGGAGTGCAGTGTATGAGGAGAAAATGTACAAGCTGAGTCTCTTCTGAAAAAAGACTCCGGGGAGGATCCCGTTGCCATCTTCAAACGCTTAAATGGGCTTTATAGAGGAAACTGTAGATTTCGGGGAGGTCTGCAGCAAAGTTGCAGATTATGCCTGGTCTGTTCTGCCGATAGAAATTCCAGTTGAACGTAAGGGGAGCAGGGAATTTCTAAGTGGTGGTGGTAGTCGGTCTCTGGAGCAGGTTGCCAAAAAGTGGTCGAATGACCTCCCTCTCCAGAGATGTGCAGAACACTGCAGGCTATACAGCAACCCGGTCTGACTTTGGGTCTAATGTTGAGGTTGGCCTTGACCAGGTGATCTCTAGAGATGCTTTCAAATCTAAATCAGTTGGATATTTTTTTTTTCTTCTTTTCTGTCCTACATGCACGGGCTTGTGGATTGTGTGGTAATCTTGGAGCTTGTCATACCACTTTGAGCTGACAGCGTGAGATTCCATGGGAATCTCTAATGACTTGAGATACAATAGAGTGAAATTACTGCCTGTTGTCAGGCTGGAGGACAAGAGCACAGTCTGAAGGGCTCAGAGGTGGTATAGCACGCCTCTTGGGAAAACCTTCCTCAGGTAGTGTGATGCTGCCTGGAAATGACCTTCCAAGACACCCAGGATGATTGCATTGCTTTTGTGAAATCAAGTTCCTCAAGCGTGCACAGAGGGAACAGGGCTTGCCAGTCTATGCAAGTGAAGTGAACAGCAGGGTGGAGTCTTCCACCACTCTGAGATCCAGATAGCAGGGTACAAACTGCTCTTAAGGTGCTTAAGAATTTGTAGCACCCTCTAGAAAGGAAGGGTGAATTTTTCCATGAGGCAGTTGAAGCCTGGTACAGCAGCTGCTGTGGTGCTGCAGTACAGCTGCAGATCAGCCATTCCTGCTCTGCTAGAGTACAGTACCTGGGCAAGCAGCTCCAGCCAAGCGTGGATGTACTGCTACTACCTTAGCCTTATGGCTGCCTAGTGAAAATGTTCTTAGAGAACCATCCCCATTTATCGGTCACATTTCCAAGGAAAAAGGGCAAGTGTTCATTTTTCTGTTCTGTTGGTCTAGGAAGCAGTTGGTTTTGTACGGATTCTGTGACTGGAGTGTTTATATTTTGAGATTACATAAGCAAGCTAGCTAGTTAGGTCTTCAGAAGAGATGGTGTGGCTTTTTAGCACTACTTTGGTAGAAAACTTCTTATTAATGATTGTAAAGCACATTTCTATTATTGTTTTGATTTTTTGTGTAATTACTCCTGTATTTTCATGTGTATATCACTGTTAGTTTAGATTCTAGTTACAGTGTACATGCAACTAATCTGAAGTTTGGTTTCTTAATTCTTCTAGTGGGTTCCACCCCACTGAAGCTGCACAGAGCAGGCTTTCCTCTAATTTTTTGAAGCTAACACAAACAACAGTGATTTCTCTGCTTCAACAGGTTGAAAAAAAAAAAGGTATTGTACTTGTATAAAATAATATCTTAATAAAAGGGCTCTGTTAAGCAATGTATGTCAAGAGAAATACCAATCTTCTGTCTTTTCTCTACTTACCCAAATGTGTGAGATCTCCTAAAGAGCATGCAAGAACAAAAAGCATTCTTGTTAGAGCGTGGATTTCTCTTCCAAACTTAGAGTGTTCTTTTAGGAACAGAAATACCATACTTATCCTAATGTTGTTGGCTAGTTAATGATGGAAATTTAGGAATGCTAATGACTGAAGCATATATCTATTAGTTTTTGGCTGATTTTTTAATTTTCTTTAATATTACAAATTATTTATTTGTCTTTAGAGCTGATCATGAAAATCACTTCTGGATTAACTTGTAACTAGAGTATGTATTTTTCTCATCTCTTCTTTTCTGGAGAAGTTTTATTTGAAAACCAAGGTGTGAATGATACCTCAATTAACTACTACTTTGTACTTACTATATTCTCTATGTACTCTAGGGGTATTTACATTACGAACTGAACTATGGCTTGAAGTGAGGATTTGATCAGGCTACAAAAACATTGTGTGAAAAATATTTGCAAATCAATATCATATCAAAATTCTCATAATTTTGCTCTTTTACAGAACCAGGTATATAAACAGTTCTGGTATCAAACTGCTTCTGAATCCTACATCTGACATGTAAAGCTGGAGGTTCTTCAGTGTTTTAGTTTGTTTTTAGGAGTAAGAATTGAGTGTGTCAGTAGCATGAATTTAAAGTATCACTTTTGAAATTTTATTTATGGTCTCAGAAGTGTTGTTTCAATGTCAGGAACCTTTTTCCTCTTAGAGTTTCACTCAATGGTTTAAGTTGCTATACTGCAGCGTCTTCTTTTCTGCAGTGATACAAAGCTAACAGCCATCAGATAAACTTAAAGGACTCTTTTTTTCTTTTTTCTTTTTTTTTTTTTAAGCATAATCCTTGCCTGTCATGCTATTTAATGTGTAGTGCAGCTTGTTGTTTAGTACTGTCTTATATGAAAATGAAATCATTGTGAAGTGGTAACTGTCGCTTTGTGTTCTGTGCGATGTAATGTAGCACTGGAACAGGGGCAGACTCTGCAAGAGGAGCCATGTCAACAATTATACTTCTTATATTTTGATTTTGCATTTCCTCTCTGTGTATACAGGAGAAAGGCATTTATGAAAAAGCAGTTAGCATATTTCTCTTCTGTTTAATCAGTAATGATGACTTAAGTCAGGAAAGAGAATTAGCAGAAATACAAACGTAACAGGTGGTTGGGGTGAGAATCTGTTAGTCCTGGAACATGTCCAAGTGACTTGAACAAAGGTGTGAAAAATGTATGAGCGAGTGGGGGTAAGATTAGTCATGGAAGATGGACTTTAGGAATCCCAAGTTAGAGTGAAAAGTCTAACTGACATCTGTTATTCCTTTCTCCAAAAAAAAAAATTATTACATTGTTCCACTTTTAGTGTGCGGAAGAAAGTACTTGCTCTAAGCAGAGGCTTTCACAGGCGGCTTCTCACAGAACTGTCTGACAGGACACATGTCTTCCGATCGAGTTAGTGCAGTCATTCAAATAAGAAAAGGATTTGGCATGAGAAAGATTGGCTGCTCCTGCAGAAGGGAAATATGGACACTAAGGGCACATTTCTGACTTAACTTAGAGAGCAACAGAATGGCCTCGGCGTTCGTGAGGGCAGCATTTGAACCCTGATATAATGCACCATTAGTACGTTTGATTGCTTCATTAAACATGGTGGCATGACAGAATAAATGTGCCATCCCATAATGAAAGCTGCTACGTGGTGATGGACACAATGACAAAAGGTCAATTTCTGATGACTATGAATCAGCCTCGTGCCTGAACCTCCTTTTTAGGCAACCCCTGGGTAAATGATGTGAAGATTCTGGTAGATTCCTCTGAGTGTGTGCTCAAGCGCACCAACGTGTCTTTGCAATCACTTTCCTTAAGATTTTCTAATTGCAGGTTGACAGAGTGTTAATGGTAACTAAGGGTTGGTTTGGTTTTGGTTTTGTGGGTTGTTCTCTTTTTGTTGGTGGTTTTTGTCATTTTTTTTCATTGCATACCTGCACAGCGTCCTATGACCAGGAAAACACAAACTCTTCGCTGCAGTAATGCTGAATTAAGGGTTTTGAACTAGCCATTTGCCTTTAGAATGGGAATATAAATTCTTTCTAGATTAATTCAGACCTAGTGATTTCCACTCCCCACCACCCCTTAGTTCTCTGCACATAAACTCTTTAATATATAAAAGACATATATTAGTTCTTAACTAACATTTTATACCTTCTTAGGTCTGTGGGGTATTAGCACAAAGCAGTCTGTGCCCACAGCTGGGATCCTCGACTGTGTGGTAGCCAGTAGTAAATAAGGAGGCATAATAGCTGCTCAGCACTTGTCTTAACATGAACTTGGTGAAAAAAATACTATTTGAGAATAATGCTGTTGTTAAATAGAATATTAGGTTGTTATAAGTAAGAATACTTCTTCGTAAATGAATCCATACTAATGCTACATAAACAATCTAAATCATTTGTGTTTTGACAGGAAATTTTTGAGCTGCCTTGTCCTGACATACTTTTTATTTTATATTTTTTTCAGGAGAAAACTTAGCTGGTTCTCATCAGAGTACATCAAATGCAGCACTCCTCCTGGTAAGAATATCCGATTATTTAATTTGTATTAGAAAGCATAGTTCTCTGGAATCTGACACGTTCTGCTGGTTCTTATTTTCAGTAACTGCATTTAACAGTTCCATCCTTTTTCTTTTTTTTCTTTTTTTTTTTTTTTTTTTTTTTTTTGGCAGCACTTAAATTCTTTTTATTCTTTTGTTCCTGTCTCCTCTACTTTCCGAATTTATTCTGCAGCATCACGAACAATGCTGTAAATCTTTCTGCAGTCAGTAGCAGTATTTCAGACAGTCCCAAGCCATATGTGCTATGTGAAATCCAGGAGTTTCAACACTGACCTTTTTTTATCCCTTGGGTTTTGGCATTGTTAGTGGTATCAAAAATGAGCATTTTGCCCTAACAAGCCGAATGTAATAATAAATCTTCACAGGAAAAGGAAAATGTTGAGGAGACCCTTTACTAACTCTACTTTGGTTTGCTACTTAAAGAAGACACTGCAGAGATATTTCAGCCATGTCCTACCCTTCCTTTTTTGGGGAGCATGCTGTGTTTATAGTTCACTGATCATTGCATCCAACATGTTTTTTTTTTTTTTTTTTAATTGAAGAAAGTGCTATTTATACTTTAAAAGGCTTTGAAAGCACTAGCCATCTCATCTTATTTTGCCTCCTGTGTTTTTGATAACAAGTCTCATGTCCTCTTTTAGAAGGCTGAGTTGTGATTCAGCAACCAATACTGCTTCTGGATTATACGAGTGTGGAAATAGTGCTTGTACATCAGGATTTACCATTCTACTACTTAGTTCTGTGCCGTAGGTTTAGAAGCTGATTGACAAAGGAATTTTGTATCCAACTTTGGGTGGAAATTAGTAGTGCATTATTACGCAACGGAGCTTTATTTGTTCATCCCTTCAGATTTAAGGGTTGTGCTGATACGTTCCCTTTTCTTATTTAGGTTTTTCCATTCTAAAAAGGCAGTTAGGGAAAAAAGGATACTAAAGGATAATGTGTTTGAGTAAGAGAAACTGATACGCACACAAGACAACTGGCGTACACACAGGACATCCACAAAAATGCCTTGGAGTGTGTAGCCTTTAGCTTTTTTTTTTTTTTTTTTTTTTCCCTGAATACCCCTTTTTCTAAGACAAAGAAATGTTCTTTACTATTTCTTACATGGCACGAAACTACCCAGCAGATGTGTTTTGGTTGGTTTGACCTATTCTGATAACTTCTTGTGCTCCACACTATTTGATTCACTTTGGCCAAAAATTCTTACATCTTCTGACTCTTAAGAGTTCCTTGGATGTATTGGATCTGTGGCTATAACTATTTTATTTATTTTTCCTACTGATGAACTATTAAAATTAAGGGGAGGAAGCTACTCAAACCCTAAAAACAATCAACAAAACCACTGCCTCCACCCCCTGAAAGTTATGTATGAGCTCTTAAATACATTAGCAAATTGACTCTGAATTATCAGAAAGGTCAGAAGATGACAACGGCTCTCACTGTGCATTTACTATTTGTACAAAATGGCATGTTATTAGTAATTTGAAAGGGCTGCAGTTGCAATATGTGGCGAGGATTCATAGACACAAGGCTTGTTATCAAAATGCATTTTGGGGGGGTTTCTGGATGTGTAGAAACTTTTTTTCACGCGTTCAGAAATAGTAAAACTGACTGCTGACCGTAAATGAGATGCTGTCATTTTTATCTATGTAAGTTGGAGAGTTGAGCTTTTGAAGGTTTTGTTTGTTTGCTGGTGATAGAATTCTAGTTCTTGTTTGTTTTGCAGTCTAGGGGAAGGCTTTTATTTTTTCCTAAAGAAAAGACTTGAGTTGCTGCAGTCTGGTTTTATGCTCACCTTCTATTACAATTGGGCAATTTATACCAAAAAAATGACAAACTAATTCTAGTGTCATAACTGGTACTGCAATCTGTGGTAAGAGCTGCATTCTGTTGTGTATGGTGATGACCTCCTGAAGTCCTTCCAGTCTGAATTATTCCACGATTCTGTGATTCATATCAAGAAGCACAATTCTCTGGACCTGATTTTCAATGAACAGTTTTCCATCAGTGACACTATTCTTGAGCTATGTCATCTGTAGCCCATAAAAGATTCATCTCAATCCAGTGAGTGGATACATTGCAAATGAAAAACATGGTATGTGCCATCCCCTTGTTCCCCTGTTTCTCCCCTGGAGTTCAGTAACTCTGGCAATAAACTCTCCCGTTGGGCTCTGTGCCTGACTTGATCTTTTGGGGAATTATGTTTATGCACTTGGAAGAACACTAAAACTTAAGATCTTTGCTCTGTTTTGTGAAGAACAGTACAGAACTGAGTTGGTTTTATAGTTAGGTATTAAACATAACTGCCTGTGGATGCTCTATTTATAGATCTGTCTGTAAGGCCCAGTATAAATCTTGGGAATGAGCAAACAAGATTGGGAGTATGTAGGTACTCACTGGCCCGCCTTCCTTGCTGGCAGTTTTTTCCTCTTGTTTTGTGGTTTTTAGGCTCTCTAGTATATCCAAAATATCATTACTTTGGCTTGTGGCAGAAGTGGGGAAAGCTTTCATACTTTCTTTTCTGAAGTAGCCTGTAGAGCAATTCCTTGTTCATCTAGATTTACTGATTTTGGGTGAAGATGCAGATTGCTTGTGCTTAAATTGATCCAGTCCTTTTGCCATTCCAAATAAGCTTTCCTTGCATTTTAGTTCAACAAAACAAAGTCTTTGGTTACTGTTCTTGTCATATAAAATAAGTAGTCAAGGAAAGGGCGTGCCTTCTACTGCCTTGAGTACGTTTGTGACAGAGGCTGTGTTCACTGTCATTCCAGGAAGTGTACAAATCTAAGGCAGCAATAGCTGTTCATCCTTGTTGTTAGTACTCTACACCATTGTGGTGTAAAAAACCAATTAATTGACTCAGCTTCAAGACATAACGCTTGGGTGAAATATCTAAGAAATATGCAGGGGTCACTTCACACAGCACTGATGTGGAATGGAATAAGAAATGGCAACTTTTTGGCTGCGTGCCTTCAGGTGATCAGTATATCCAAGTGAAGCTTCATTGACCATTGAGGAATCTGAGAATGTAATTATTCCAACTGGCATTTGGCTGGTATCCTTAAGTCAAAGAACAGTCTCTTTCTAACAAAATGAACTGGGGAAAAATCTTGTCAGACCTAAGAATTTGTATCCTGTTTCCTGCCTTTAAAAAAACCCAACCAACCAAACCAAACATACACAAATATAAAAATAAGCCAAATAAAAAAATAATCCAATAAAACCAACCAAACGAAGGAAAAAAACCCAACTGAACAAAATAACACCAACAAACAAAACACACAAGACACCAAAATTAAAAAAAAAAAAAAACAACAACCACCAAACAAAAAACCACCCCACCCAACCTGTATAAATATTGGAGACTACACTTTGTCTGAAATGAGAAAGTATCACCTGCTCAATGACTGATACACCTCTGTCTTACTCAGGTATTGATTTGCAGTCTCTCCAACATCGACTGAAGTTAGTTTGCTCACAGTATTTGTCAGAACTTCAGCTCAAGACACCAGATAACCTCAAATGCCGAGGATATTTCAGATGTATAAGTTGATATCAGCAGGTGACACTTTATACTACTGCGATTTAAATTCCTCACAAATCGTTTGGCATCAACAGGAGAGAGAAGTGGAATTATTAATAGGATATTGAATGAGGAAGCACCTGTTTGTCCAGATGTTTGTTTAGATAGATATGTTTACCCTTCTACTACATAAAACAATTAATGATTTTGTGTTTATAGTCTTAAACGAGGTATTTTTCAAACTTGAAATAAATCAGCTTTAATTTACTAAGACTGAAAAGGCAGAATTAAAAAAAAAAGGGGTGGGGGGGATAATTTTAGGAGTAGCTGATCTCTTAAAAAAAACCCCAAAGTATCTTAAAACATCAGCTCCGTGCAACTGAAATGGGCTAATGAAATGCCATTTTTAACGGTCTTTTTTCTAAAAAGTCATTGTTTTTGTAGGGACAAGATCTGAATGTTACTGTTACCTTCAAGTCATGTTAAACTGGATGAGAGTTAAGTTCTTAAATCCTGTCCTGAGACATAGAATTGCTGTGATTGCTATTGTCACTGGGCTGCTGTAGAAATACCATGGCAAGGGGCAGTACAGAACTGGCATGTGGGGCTTTTTTCTGCCCTGTCTTTTTTTCCTGATGGTAAAATGTAGCGGTGTGTGTCCTGAAGCAGGATGTCCAATAGGAGAGACATGTCCTTGGTTGCAGCCCACGTAATGCAATTCTGTACTGAAAATACATGGGGAGTCGGCAGGAGAGTCTGGGAAATTATCGAGTTAGAAGCCAGGCTTGTATTCCTCCTCTAGTGACCACTTGTTTATCTCTACAGAAAGAGATTCTTCCAGTAGGATGTATTAAGGCAGACCTATTTCATGTAGCCAAGTGTCTAACGTGCTTGTGTAGATTGCACGAAGGGTCAAGTAAGGTCTCGTACCAGCTCTCCTGCGTCAGTGCCCTCAGAAGTGTTGCTCGCTGCTCTGACTGAAGTGCTTCCCTCTCATTATTTGTGAGCTATTTTCTGTTTTAATAACAGGAAGAAGGGAAGAAACCTGTTGTGAGGGGATTTTTCACGTGTTTACAAGCAACTGAATTAGGAGTCCTGTAAAGGTGGAGGTGAGTCTTTTTCAAACTACAGCTCAAGTGTTGTTTGGTACTTAATCAGTTCATTTAATCATACAGGGGAAAAAAAAAAAAAGATTCCTTCCCCTCAAAAAACCTGGCAGCAGCCCAGTTTCTCTAGGGTAAGGCCAGAAGTAAGATACAGCTGCAGTGCTTGTCTGCTACTCTTTATAGGAGCCAAAAATATGAGCTATCTTCAGTTCTGGGTCTTATGCTTTCATCAGGGAGAGCAAGAGTTGTGGGGCATAGTTATAAAACAAAAATCTGCAGTTTAGACTGTTCAGTCAGGATGAGGTTTGCACTTGGAACCTTTAGAAGAAGAATCTGTATGTGCCAAGTGGCTTTGTAAACCATTAGGGGTGACTGCTTTTCAGTAGGACTTGTATTTCTAGATTTAAATCTCTGAAAATCCCACCTTAAAAAGACTGACGTAACTTCACTGTGCTTTATGTGAAATGAAAGGTTTTTGTTCTTGCCAATGACTGACCCCCATGAAAATGATTCCTAATAAAAAGAAAAAATAATAATTTTAAAGGAATAATTAAAAGTGGGGGAAGAAGGGCTATTGAATGGGGAGCATTTGATTTAATCCTTGAGAAGCACTAAGGAAATGAAGAGCTAACGCCACTTATGATCACAGTCCTGTCAGAGCTCAACAAAAGGGGGCTGTGAAAGATGTGATAATGGCTCAGAAGGGATCACATCCTCCTTGGTGCACATGAACAATTATCTGTTAGGTGGTGTTAGTTACCGTTGTGATTAGCTGCAGTGTTACTGAACTATGAGAATGCCAGCACAAATGTCTCTGAGTCCTGCAGCAAGAGGCAGCAGCAGGGCTGTCAAGTGTTGACACAGCAACAGTGTTGGCACGCACCATGAGAAATAGCCTCTTCCTGTGGCCTGTACCCATGTACGTATCAGGATAATTTTATGATAATTCCTCTCTTTCCCTACTGCTATTTCCCATTGACTTAATGCAAGTCAACAGTGTTTGTGTGAGAGAGCTTGCTCTCCAGGAGTGGTTTGTTTCGTTGGTTGTGTTTTGTTTTCGGTTTGATTGTTTGTTGGTTTTTATCCCCCCTGGTTTCCCTTTTCAGCTTTTCTTCTTGTAATTAATTTTCTCTCCTTGTTTTTTCCGTGAGCTAAAATCATAATCCTCTTTTTGCCTCAACACATACATAACATGGTGTTAGGTACTGACGTCGTTCACACGCGGCGAGGAACCCCGCTCTTACTGAGCTTTTTACTTCTCAAAAAAACCTTGAAAATGCTTCTGGCCCTTTCTTAGGACCAGGCAATGTGAACCGTAGTGAAACAGTCCGGTCTGTGTGTGGTACAGACAATTACAAATAGTTTTGAGAAGAAATTAAACCACTTCTAATAATTTTCTTTTATCAAAGTTTTTAATACTTTAACCTTTTCCTAAAGCCATAGGGGGCAAGGCTGCTCTTCTCAGACTCAAAACTTGTAACAATTAATACAAAATACTTGTAGTATTTAAACATTGGCTTGATGCTTTCAGGTACCCAACACTTTAAGTGTAAGGTAGAGACTTTGGACCCTTCTTAAACTAGAAAATGCTTGTTACAAGCTTCAAGGCGAAGGGATCCAAACTGTCTAGGAATTTTCATCTTAATCCTAGCTTGATAGTGGAACGCTGTGAGCGTCTCCCATCATTAGGGGTTGCATTGTTAGGTGAACTTTTTGAACCCTGAACCTTTCTTTAATTTCTGCATCAGTTGCATTACATATGCACTGGGTTATCTTCCCAGCATAAGCAATTAGCTGAGAAAAGAAAAAAATATTCCTGTAAAATGAAATAAAAAGAGCAGGAAAGATGAATAGTTAAAAGGAATGCCATTACAGGTGTAGCTTCAGTATTAAACTGTGATGTATTTGCTATTTTTCTACTGAATAAGTAGAAAAAAAGGCATGAGAAGTGATATATCCTGTGAGAGAGAAACATTAATAGGTTTACCGGTTTGATGGCAAAAGACATAAAGTTTTCACTTCTCAAAATGCAGAAGAAATTCTGCCCTAGTTTGAGTGAGAACAGAACTAATTCTGGTCAGGGATTTTCCTTTTCAGCTGGGTTCTCTCCGAATGCCCTGTCTGCAGGGGCTGCTCCCAGCAGTGAGAAGGCCCCGTGGGCAGAGTCAGGACCGAGGGCGGGGGGCAGACCAAGGCCACCGCCGGGGCTCGAGCACCGGCCACGCCGGGGGTGCAGAAAGGCAAAGGCAGCAGCTGCAGGGAGGGGCGGCCAGGAGAGGGGACCCCAAACGGACCAGCCAGGGATCCCAGCCCACGGATGGCACATTGGGTAGAAAGCTGGGGGATCGCCAGGGCGAGATCTCTCTGCTCAGCTCTTCAGGCTCCTTCCTCCCTTTTTCACTGGCTGGCAGCCCAGGAGGCCTCTGTCCCTTCTGCCTTGGACCCTGATCTGTGTGCTCCTGAATCCAGCACCAGGAATCCGGCTCCTGAACACAGCTCCTGTCTGCTGCTGGGCCCAGACTGGGCCTCTCCCAGTGCCTGCTCCACAGCATCAGTGGTGAGGGTGCCCTAACTGCCACTGGGGGGGTTGGGTTGGACAGTGGGTTTGTATGTATCTGTACATATTCCAGCTTTATTGATATGCTTTTCATGCAAGCTGCTCCAGTTCTCTACTGGCTGAGCCTCTCTCCTTTACTCCCTTTCCCTTCCCCTCTCGGGATGGAGAGGGGTTAACAGAGAGCAGCTGTTACAGGTCCAGTGGGCTGCCCTGGCCCTAAGCTGTGAGAAATTCTTAGAATTTCTCCTTTCTTTTTAAATTCAAGATGAGGCAGTGTGGTGGAGGGGGAGCTGTTTTCAGATTTGATTTTATTTTATTGTGAATTGTGGTGAAGGTGAAAAAGATTAGACCCACAGTTTGGGGATTGAGCATTACAGATAGCAATGGTAATAATGTCCTTGTTGTCCTTCTGATCCATACATTTAAATTTCAATAAAAACAACTGATGCTTGGAAACAGCAGTATTTTCTGGTACGAATTTTGAACTTAGTCTTGGATAACATTTTTCAGTTGAGGTAAGAAAAATACTTCTAAAGTTCTTGAAAGAAAGAAGTCATTTCTTTTCATTATTTTTTCTGTTTGGCATTTAAATACAAACAATTCTTTTTCAATGCATTTAAGTTAAAATGTCACTTAATTTCATTTTGGTGGTTACTAAGAAACAAAATGACATTTCAAAATTAAATAATATAAATTTCAATCAATGTCAATATGAAAAGTCATATGATTTCTTAGCAAAAGAAACCCTCTAGAACAGACTGTTTCATAGTTAAGCAGCCATTAGTATATTTTAAAAAATATCTTTTATAAAATGTAAATTCATTTTTGGGTATAGACTGTTTGCATGTGAACTGTGTTGTTTAGCTGTATCAGAACCATACCTTGTTGGAATTCTCCTGCCGTGGATTTATGTCTCAGCTCTTTGCTTTGCTAGAAATGTGGATGTAGGGTTCTACACGGGACACTGGCCAGGTTGCTTCACCTTTCCATGCCGTTCAAGTGATTCCATTCTCGTGAATGCCTTTCCATCTCACCTGACTTCAGGTTCCTCTTGTAGATGCCAGAACTCGATGGAGTTGCACAATGGTGCAGCAGGAAAGCTCCTTCCCTGTCGTATAAGCGTTGAACGCGGTACGGAGAGAGACTGGAGTCCTTTTCCTCCTCATCTCGATCCTACCGTAAACTCAGGGCTGCTGGACTTGATTTGCTCATGCAGTGCTTCGTCCCTGGGCTAGGGAAACCACTACTACAGATAACATGATACTCAAACAGGGAGGGCTTGAAAAAACTTGGGGGTTGCTCACTCCATTAGTTATTTTCCTCTTGTTTCCTTTCCCAAATGAGATAGTCTCATACCTTGCTTTGCAGTGTACTCTTGCTTGTACTACAGAAATGTTTATCATTTTTCTCAGCTTTTACAAGCAATTACCAAAGATGCAATTTTGTGCTTAATGAGCAGCTGAGCACTGAACCTCTAAAAAGAAAAGCTTTCACTCTCCAAATATTAATGAATCTTTCAAGTTCAAACATTTTAACCAAAGCATCCAATATTAAACACCCTGACTGGAGATACTTTCCTTTTTCAAATGATCAAGTTACCCCTTTGTTTTGTTTTTTTTTTTTTCTTCTAAGGAGTCACATGCAGCACATAAAGAAGCAAATAAGCCCCAGCTGACTTGCAAAGTTTTCTCATTTGTTTGGTTTTGTATCCTTCATTTTCTGTTTACAGTGTCCAGTACTTCTGTATATGGAAGTATTATTAGTCTAGTGCTACATGAAGGCTGAGCAGCTTATCCTTTTCCACTGTCTCAGAATCACTGAGGCTGGAATAGACCTCCAAGATCATCAAGCCCAGCCTGTGACCCAACACCATGGCATCAGCCAGACCATGGCACTCA